>JAGFMF010011610.1:270285-292818 GCA_019455555.1 Galemys pyrenaicus | reverse complement strand
ACACCTCTGGCCTGTACCCCAGTGCTTGTATGCATAAATAAATAAACCTTTAAAAAAAAAAAAAAAAACTCTTCACTTCCCTGACCCTGAAATAGAAGTGGGACTGGGGGAGTGGGTGAAGCCATCTGGCTTTAGAACTCCTACAAACACCCGAGAAGAGGCCCAGGAAGGCCTCCCAAGGAGAGAGCATGTCACTGTCGCGCTGCCTCGGGACAGACCGCCTGGCAGAGATGACGCAGTGATAACAGAGGGTAGAAAGATGCGCTGCAAAGTTAGCAATCTGCCCCATCTGTTCAGCGCTCTTCTGTCCTGCTTTATCCGTCAGTCACTGCAGGCCCACAGGCTCCTGCCAGGCAGGAGCTTGTCTGTGGGGGATGGGCCACCTTGCCTGCAGAGACAGGGGGGGGGGGGTGGGGGGGGGTGGTCTCCACTGTCTAGTGTACAGCGGGGGGGGGGGGGGGGGGGGGGGGGGGGTGGTCTCCACTGTCTAGTGTACAGCGGGGGTTGTGCAGATCCAGCCCAAAGTGCAGAAAGCCCAATGCTCTTCACAGCAGCACTTTTGCTTTAAGATCTAAGGATGTCTGAGGAAGGTTAGGATGCCTCAGTTGTGCCGTTCACAGGCTCCTGAAAAAAAAACAGATACAGTCTGAATGGTAGGGCTTGAGTTGAATGTGAAGTTAGAAAGGTAAACTGAGGCTGGACCACAAAGGACTTTATGGGTCAAGTTAAAGTGTCGGGATTATATCTCGACATTTGTGATCGCTAGATTTTGTGGCTGGCAAAAGATGCGTGAGACGGTATAAGGAAAATTACTAAAATTTCCATGTATACATTTTTATATTAGTAAATACAAGCTAAAACAAGCATTATTGATATTCACTAAAAGCAATGATTTTTCACAGCTCCACTTGGTTCATTCATCATCGCTGACAATCACCAAGGATCTTCAGGGTTCACCCTGAGGGCCGAGTAGATATTTGGTGGACAGTGGCAACTTCACTTTTGGGTTCTCTTTCAGCACAATGCGACACATCACAGATGGACCTAGTTAAGTGGAATAATAGAGCTGATCTAGATTTTATCTAAACTAACTAGACCCAAAATGAACAAGTAGCTTATATCTTTTTATAAAAAGAAACCATCGATGGAAGCATTCACGCAAGAAAAAAGCGGAGGTGACAAGTTCCTTGTCAGCCACAATAGAAGGCAAAACAATGACGCTGTTATCAGATCTCACACAGAAGTCCAAAAGGTTTTAAATTCTCAAGGCCATTTGGAATGCAGTTTGACATCTACCATTGGCAATGAGGAAGCTAATCCTCAGTAGTGCTGAGATATCAGCTAATGATAGTAATGAAACCACCACAATTAACAAGACATTTTAAAATACTGCTTACATTATTTTAACCATGCATTTTCTTAATTTTTATGATACTGGATAATGAGCATAATACATTGTTACCGCAAAGCACATATAAGATGACAAATAAATGAGTGTGTCTGCTGCGGGTGCACACTCAGCACTTTTCAGTGCTCACAGTGGACAATCAAAACATCCAGAAAGTCACTGCTTCAATCAATACAACCCAGCCCAACCCAGTCTAGATGGGGTTTCCATCTCTGACTTGCACTCTCAGCATCAGAAGGGAATGCCTTGAAAAGGGAGGCTGGCACTGACACCTCCACAACTTGCGAAAGACCACCCCAAATCATAAGACCTACTGGCTTCACCAGCTGTTTCTTCCTGGCCCTGGCAGGTACCACAAAGGAAACACATATGGCTAAAGTCAGCTCTGCGGCGCACATTGATTTGGGACAATTCACATCAATTCCACACATGCAAAATAAAGGAGCTATTTAATTACTTTAATGTTAACTCTTTATCTTAACATATATTTGAAGAATACTAATTTTCCATTCCTGGTAGTGGTTTTCTTTTAAAACCAATTTATGTAGCTTTATGAGAGTGGATGTTAAATTAAAAATAAATAGAAATTATTTTAACATATTTTTAAATAAATAAATTAAAAATAAATAAAATAGCAGGTGTGTGTATGTCAAAAACTGGGGAGGTGCAATGTAAATGACTAGGAAACATAGGAATAGATGACCTTTATCTAGCGCCCAGGTCTGAAAGTCTATGTTGATTCTATTTCCTATAGATGTAAACTACATGAGATACAATATTTGCTGTATCACAAATAACAGAACTTAGAGAACTATGTTTCAGCTTAGGTTTTGCAAGCTATCTCAGTTCAAGCTGCTATAGGAAAATTACCTTAGACTGGGACACTTAAACAACAAACTTTTATTTCCCAGTTATGGAGGCTGGTGAGTCCAAAATCAAAACTCAAGAAAATTCAGTATCTGGCAAGCCTTCCTGGCCCCTAGACAACCATCTTCCCGCTATGTCCTCACATGGTGGGAGGGTGAGAAGACTCTTTGGAGTCTCTTTTATATGGGCACTAATCCCACTTAAGAAAGCTCTACCCTCATCACCCAACCCCTCTAAAGGCCCCACCTCCCAATACCATCACACTGGGAGCTAGGAGTCAACATAGGAATTTGCTTGGCGGGGAGACACCAACCTTCGGTCCACAGCACCCCTACATGGTCTCTGGCTTCTGATTTAAGATGAACAAATGCAATCAATCACTTCTTTGTGGTGACAGATACCGCAGCTCATAGTGCCCCAAAAGACCCTGACACCCCTCCCGGGAATTCCTACAATCTGTTTCTTTTTTCAAAAAAAAAAAAAAAAAAGATTTGTTTGTTGCTTTAACGAAGAACATTCTCTACCGTGCTGCTGTGGAATCTAGCACATAGAAAGAAATGACCAAATCCCAGAAAAGAGACACAAGCAAACAAACTAATAAAAACATGAGGCCGAGGCCCTACTCACACAAGCGGTACCTCCCTGCAGAACCGTGCGGGTCTGGTGCCCCCTGCTGTCCTTTTCCTGCCAACGTCTGTGTCCGAGTTCCTTATCTCTTGTGTTCTTTGTCCCGAGTTCCTGTGTCCACTATGTCCTGTGTCCCCTTTGTCTTCTGTCCGCTGTGTGCTGTTTCCATGTTCTGCCAGAGATGCACATCCCAACCACGGGGGATAGGAAGGATCACTGCAAAAAGAGCATGCAGCAGTGGGGAGGGGATATAATCTTCAAAAACGCACCTGAAACATCAACAACGTCAAATTCATGACGTTAAGAAAATCAAGTAAATGAAGAGGCCCCACGCCACAGTTTCCACTACTGTGAGACTTAGGGAGTCCACAGCAGAGGCTGGTAGGTGTGCTCAGCTAGATGCCCCTGTGTTCCCAGGGTGTCCTGAAAATAGAATGGCTTGTGCCAGCCTCTGTGTGTCTCTGACCTCGGACTGAAAATGGGGCTGGGCCATTTCAATAATTTTTTTCCAAAAAAATAAGTTTTTATACTGAGTTAAGTTTATACTGAGTTAAGTTATTGTTTTATACAAACAATACGAAGGGTATTTAATACACACTGGGGGCAGCTCTCAGGAGGTTTTCATCTAGGTAAAAATGGAGAGGGGAAAAACATTAACAGTTAAATAACATTAGTCACCCTTTATTAAACCAGCACCACGTCACATGATCTCCAGTGTCCACTGCACTGTAAGCTAATCATTGCCAGGTTACAGAGGGGGAAACTGAGGCCCAAGGAGGCCAAAGAACACAGATCAGAAGAGGTATCAACCCTGATGTGCCTGACGGTCTCCCAGCTCTGTCCACTCCCTTTGTTGGGCTTGGTTTTGTTATGTACAGCCATCCGCTGGGCTGCTTGAACCCCACACTCACCTCGGGGGTCAGAGAATGGTAAGTGGGTGTGATGCAGGATATACAATGCTTTATTTTTATATTTTTCTCTTATTTCAAAAACAAACTAGCTTTAAAACCCACATACAATGTATGGTGTATTGTTAGGTAAAAAATAGTTTAAAATGCTAATATAAATTGTTAACAGTGAGGAAGTATAAACGTATTTCCCTAAATCACACACAGTATCATAAGCCAAGGTTCTCTCAATAACATTTTTTTATTTTGTAAAAAATGAAAGTCAATATTTGTTCATTCCAGTTGCTTGGTACTCAGCTGTTTTTTATCTTATTGTCTGTACAGCTCCATATATTTTTAAAAATTTTTCCTAAGTTATATGCTTAAAGAAGAATGAAAGAGACTGGGAGAAAATAAGTATCCTCCAAGGACCTGAATATGAAATCATGAAAACCAGTCTCCCCACTTAGCAGTCACATAAGAGCTTGAGTAAGAAACCACAGACTCGATCCTTGTGGGGAAGATTCAGTATTTACACAGTGGCTTTCATCTGGGGATCGCTGAGTACTTCACAAACACAAATTAATTGCACCTCCTGTCACCTCCTAAAAGATGGAGCAGCCTTTTTCAGGTTATTAAATAAAGTCTGGAGGAAAGGAAGCGTCTTGTCTAACGCCATTCCATGAGTTATGAACAAAACAGGGACTCCAGACTGAGAGGCTGGGCCAGGCCTAACTACCACCGAGGGTGTTACCGTTGAGGATGAAGCTGGAGCTTAGGCAGCATCCGGCGACTCTGAGCTACCATGCCTTTAAGGAGCAGCCCTTCCAGAGAGGTCAGCCTCTCTTTCCTCACTTTAACTCATCTGAAAATATCCTTCCACACATAAATAGAGATCCTTTTCAGGACAACCCAAACCACATCCTCTGGTTTTCATTTTCCATAACCAGCCAGCTTTTTTCAGCATTGAGCTTTATGGTAGATTCAAACAGTTCTCCTCTCTTTTGCCCTTTCCTCTTCCCTCAGTGGACAGGGCCTGGGAAGAACACCAGGCTGCCAAGCCCTGGGAAGGGTGTGTTCTGTGCAGCGTCTGTGCACCCCACCCACTCACCCCCCACCCCTCCAGATTCCCCTTTGGAGCTGGTCCCCCCCACACACACACACACAGGATCTCCAGGGGTCCCTCGGGAACCCCTCCTCCTCTGACCTGCCTACCTGATTCCCGCATTATCAAGGACAAGGGGTCGATAGGGACACTGATAAGGTTCTGGTGCTCCCCATCTCTCCCTCAGTTTCAGCCTCCTAATCTACCACCCTGTGGCCCTGGCTGCTGACAGCGATCATTCTAAAACACTCATCTGACCGTGTTAACCTCGCTGAAAACTGCCTGCCCACAGGCTGAGGATAAAGCACATGACAACCTGGCTCCCCCATGTCCTCAACTTTCTCCTCCCTCTGCTCCCCACTTCTCAGAAGACGCCTCCCAAGGGGAAATTCCTCATGAAACATCCAAAGACTGAGTCAGTTGTAAAAGAGGAGTCCAGAGTTCAGTTCAAACACAGAGGGATTAGAAGGGCAGGCAAGCAGCATAGCCTAAAGATTTCCAAACCACAAGGAGTGCAAGGAAGGGGAGTTAGAAAAGCAGAGCCTGAAGCCCAGAAGCTAGCAGCTGAATTAGCTTTTTCTGTTCCCCACGAGCAAAGGCAGGAAAGCAATCAGAAGGCGAAGGTACCATCTTTTAGGTCCTCTTTCCCAGGTGGGGTGGCATTTCCCCTGGGTTTGCCGCCAGAAGACAATGGCAAGTTCCACTGAAGCTTTGGGGATGCGAAAGGTCTTGGGATGCCTCTCAGGGTTGGCCACTACCCCAGCAGGACAGGCTTAGGCTCCTGGATTAGGGCACAGAGACTCCTGCATTAGGGAAGCACACAGGTACGCGGAGACTGAGATTGGGCCTCGCGGTCACCGATGACTTTAGATGTACCTGGTGGCTTGGAGCAGCCCTTGCAGTCTCTCCCCTGGGGGGTAACATGATGGAGGGCGGGGAGGTAGGAGTTGTAGAAAGACCATTCTGGCAGCTTTTGGGCGCTAGTGCAAGGACTTTGTAGACTACTCTAGAGTCTGGGGGGAAGAGAAGGAGGGAAAGGCAAGAACCAAATTGTAGCCGGGGAGTAGGAACTGGAAGATGGAAGGTAGAATCAAGACATATTTTAAAGGATGCTGAATTTGGTATATTTGATACTATAATCAATGGAGGTTCACTGGAGTTTTTTAAAAAGGAAAATGAGTTGATCAGAACTATGCTTAGGAAAACTGAACTGACCAAGATGCGTTTAGGGGATTTGAGTAGGAAGGACATGAAGTGAGATCCATCAGAAAGCTATACATTTTATCTTACAGTTCCTGCAGAGAGAGACCTACTGGCACACAGTCCCATTCTACAGAGTGCAAGCTAAGTCACTGACTGTTAAATTGAAAAGCACATCTCAAGAATTCCAATTAAGACAGACAATAAATACAAATCCAACTGTGCTAGTCCAAATATTTCTGTATTTACTGGGCCTGTTCTTCAAATGCCAAAAGCATTTACAACTCTCTCAAGTCTGAATCTGTGCCATGTTGTGAGTTTGAAGAGGACCACATCTGGCTTTAATGACTATTGCCTAAAAAGAAACATATCTGGGGAACGGGTAAGGAAGGGAAAGCTTGTGTTGGGGGGGCGGGGAAGGATATGTCTTATCTCAAACCATCCAGTTTCCATTTTATAAAACTGTCCATTGCCAAATGTATTTCAGGCCTGGATTCTCACAAAGCTTACATATCACAGAAAATAGGGACTGAAAATGGAAATGCTGCCCATTTGTTATTCTGGTATGGCAGATGGCCCTTTCCTGATATTCAGAGAAATGGACTCTGCTTTCACAGAGAAAAGCTTATAAAACAATGAAGAATTGTCCAGGATATGCAGAAATGCTTAACCCCTTGCCCACAGGCATCAAACATGGTTATGGAAAATAAACAGCATTCCTGAGTGGGGACCAGCTCTGTTCATCTCCATATCACCACAGTGCATACAAATCACAAATATCTCTAAATGTGAACTGTACACAGAATCAGTTTAATGAGAAGTCTCAGCTCTGAGGTATGAATATGAATTGGTTTTTCACACTGGTTAACCTATGGAGTTTCTGTAGGTCAGCAGAAATCCAGGTACCCACTTCTTATAGACACAGTAACAGCAGGGATGAGGTGAGGTTTTCATTTTAGACTGTTTTACTGTGTTATACTCAGACTTTGGTTTAAACCAAAAGTCCTAGTGGGGTCCTACTTGGATCCTAGTTGACAGATCAGGCTGCACTACCTAACGTCAAGGGGATACATACATATATGTACACAATAGCAGAGAAAGAGCAAATATGTATAGACGCACTTGTGCCTTTACGTGTGTCTATATCTATACACTCTATTGCCGAAGACCAGCTACGACAGAAGGCAGTTAGGTGGCCCCCATCACGCTATAGAATTTATTACATGCCAGGTATTCTCTTATTCACTTTGAAAATATTAATTCATTTAATTTAATGTCCATAACAAATATGAAGATAGGTACGATCATTATACTTGTTTACAAGTGAGAAAACAGAGGCACAGAGAGTACGCTTAAATTACCCAGAGTCACACTGCTATTAAGTGACAAGTCAAGATTTAAGTCCAATGTGTCTGAACCCAAATTCTGTGTCTTAGCAGAAATACCTGGCTTCATACATCCTTTTCTGAGTTTTTACAACGATTTTTTACTTGATTTACGCTCTCTGGAATGATAAACACTTGATATGCTTTGCAAGTCCATGTGTCCCATGTTTTATGAATAAGGGTACTTCTGGGCCCGCCCTGGTGGTGCAATGGGTTAAGCAACACACTATGAAGCAAACTGCAAACACTGCAGCACGAGTTCGATCCCTGCTGCCGGCCAGGGAGGGGATCCACGTGGTGCAGCAGACCTCTCCTGCTTCACCCACTGCTCCCTTCAGCATGCATCTCAGTCAAATCTGCCTGTTCTGCTCCCCACTCTGTCTCCGGTGGATTCTCTCAGCCCCTGCACTTCTGGCCTGTACCCCAGTTCCTGTATGAATAAAAAAAATAAATCTTTAAAAAGAATAAAAGTACTTCTCTTATAAATATTGAACTAGGTAGAATTAAATGATCATTTTTGTCTCTATTCCAATTCCAGGCATAGTCTGGTTGCTTACACATAGTTTCTTTATAGGTAAGGGTCTAATATAAAAACATCAAGTTCCTTTTCCCTAGGGGAGCTATAGCCCCCCCCCCACCAGATGATCTCCTAAAGTAATCAAAAAAGGACTAAGTCAGGCTTAACTTGAGGAAGGTCTTGGCAGTGGGGACAGGGTCATCTCTATTCTCATTCGTCCTCCCCTATCACAAACGCCCCACAGACTAACACATGGACTAAAACTCAGTCCACCAAGAAGCCCATCGCTGCCAACAGATTCTTTGCTGTTGGGGCCAGGAGGAGGGTACTACAGAACAGAACCCAGATGCCAAGTCAGCAGAGGGAAGAAGAAAAGACAATGAAGATGAAATGTGCTAGCTTCAGAACTCTGCCTTAAGTTTTATTCCACTGTCCTTGGACAAAGAGGAGCAAGTGTGTATGCAGTGAGTGCTGATGTGTGCAGTGAATGTGGCCTGTTCTGGTGACTCACACCAACACCCCTTCACCACTGATATTCTGGTTGTATTAAACAGCGTGTTGCCTTTGTGACAAAGCAATTTCACTCCCAAGAGACTGATGGGTCCTAAATAATCCATTCCCAAAAGATCACTAGAGGTCAAAATTCTATGAACCAAGATTCTTTAAAATAAGGAAATGACCCATGGACTTTAGACACCAAAATCTTTCCAACTGGGGGTGGGAGAGAGAGTGTACTTTCAAAGTGGCAAACAAGATTAAGACTTTGAGCCAATCATTTCAAGAGAAATAACCATTTAGTGCCACAGGGATCAAAGTACTACTTTCAGTTAAAGCTTTGGTAGCTTTGGTCTGTTCAAAGTACTTTGCACCTCCAGATTTTTGTAACCAATTAACAGTTTACCAATTCTGTTGAACACCAAGAGTCCGTATAATGGCAGTGCGGTAAACTATAATAAAATTAAAGTTTAAAAACCATCTGCAAAGACAGTGTGACTGAATGATAAAAACGAAATAAGACCTTAGAGTCAAACGGACCTGAGTCTGACTCCCAACTCTGGCAGCTGTGTCATCTTGGTCAAGTCTCTTTGAATCCCAGTTTTGGTGATGGCGAAATGGGGATATAATTATACCTGCCCTAGGGATCTGATTTCCTTGTGAAAGTTAATTGAGATAAGATATATAGGTATCTAGCACTGTACTACATACATAGTAGAAATGTATTTCTTTTCTCTGAAAAAATAATAGTAATATGTCATCATTATGAAGTGGCATCATTTTGGTAACTTACAAATGATTTTACCAAAATGGAGGAAAACATATATTCGATGTATCTATTGCGTACCCAATAGATGTATACCACAATTCACGATGTGATAAGATAACAGCAGACACAGCCCACTTTTAAAGAGCTCACACTCAACAAGGAAGCCAAAGTGACTCACTAAGCAGCATAAAAATTGTAACGAAGCTTAGTCAAACACAAAGTGCCAAGCATCCCACTAACCACTGCAGGAATAGGGACTCATCTGATCCTCTTAACAACCCAGTGCAGTAGTTACTCTTACCCCCTTTTCCAGATGAGGAAAATGAGGCTCAGCAGAGTTCAGTTACTTATTCATAGCCACAGAGCTCATGTATGGGCTTTACACTCAAGCAATCTGAATCTATAAGCTCTGGCATGCAAGGGTTAGTTGTAAGTCTTGGGAGCCCTCAAATAAAGATTAAGGTGGAGCTGGACTACTGACAGTCTTCTTGGGAGAGTTGAGTTGGGCTCTCAAGGAAAAATGGTATTTGGAGGGACAGAGGAGAGGAGCAAGAAGGCAGCTAGTGAATCCTAGAAGTCTCTCACAGAAGGCTCCAAAGGATTGCAGGAAGAACAGGGAAGTAGTCTGAGGAGAAAAACAAAAGTGGAAGAGGAACTCCTGCACCAAGTGCTGCTTGAAACCCAACAGTTTAATTGGTCTTCATTAAAATAATGTCCCATTTTTTTTCTTTTACATTATGTTCATTGGGGTAACATTTGTTTACAACACTATATGTTTTGGCGGTATAGGTTCATACCTCTACAAAAGTTTCAAATCTTTAAAGAAAATCCACCTTAGTTTACAAGATGCTTCCACAAACTTCTCCCATTTGAGGATGATGAGAGGTAACATTTATTAAGCAACTTACAATAAACCAAAAGCTGTACTAAGTTCATGCCAGCCTCCACACGACCTATGAGGTAGGTTCACTTACTGTCCCTCCCGGATGAGAAAACAGAAGCCAAGGTCAGCTGATATGTGGCAATGGTAGGGTCTGACCCCAGATCTAACTCTGAAAGTCATCACTCAACCACACAGTCCTCAAAAAAACCTATTTAGCAATACTTGCAAGGCAGGCATTATTTCCATTTTTCAGATGAAATAACTGAGTCTCAAAGAGAACAGACTCTGAGTGAGTTGACTACAAATAACCAAGTTCTGTGACACCTACTCTTCAGTGTCCCCCTCCCCTCGGAGGTACAGCCCACGGCCCCTCCTCCTGCCTGTGACTGTGTATGACGGGGCTCCCCTTAAGAAAGAAGAGCCTGTTGGCCCTCTGAGAACTGAAGGAATCTCGGGGCTCCCTGAGCCCCACCCTCCTGGAGCTGCCTGCTGTGGCTTCAGCCAGGGCCGCATGTTTGTGCCTGCTGGGCTGGGCCTGTTATTTCACTCGTTGGCACTCCCACTGCAGCCTCTGCCAGGGGCTGGGCCGGTTTTCCTGTCTATCTCCTCTGCAACAGCTGTGTTTTCAATAGGGAGAGTCTCTTTCTCGCCTCTCTGCCTCTCTTCGTGGGAGGAAGGCACTCCAACTCCCCTTATTAAATACCAGGCTCCCCTGTGCAGCCCAGTCAGGGTTGTGTGAGGATAAGATTAGGAGATGGACACGCCCCTGGGCTATGGGTGGGCACCGACGTGAGAGCTGTTGGCTGGACAACCTCCGGAAACAGGCCCCGCCTAGGCAGCGGTGTCTCCTCCACCAGGGTTCAGGCAGCCCAGGCTGTAAACCTCAGCAGGAGGAGACCCTGTGAGGCTCCAGCCGACTGAAGTGGGGCAGCAGGGCTGTGTGAGACTCCGGAGGCCTGGCCCAGGCTGCCTTGAAGTTAAAATGGAAGGAGGAAGGAAATGACTAGGGAAGAGGCAGAAACAAAGCGAATGAAGAAACAAAGGGGCACAAATAGAAAATCATTTAGGAACAAAAGACTAACATGGGAGACAGGAGGCCAGTGTCTCAGGCTCTGCTTAACAAATAATTTTAATGACATAAACTTTACTTATATACAATATTGACTACACAGTGTACTATCTAGTATATTAGTTCTTAATATAAAATAAAAATATAGAGAAAATTTAAAAAGCATCCTCTTTTATATGTCCTCCTCCCAAGGGAGCAGGGACTTCATCTTCACAGAAGCAGGCCAGGTTTCTGTCCCCAGAATCTTCTGGGGGGATCTGTGCCCTCGATGCCCACCCCTGCTTTCCTGAGGCTAGCACCCTGTTCTTTCCTCCCACCTCTCCCTTCACCCACTTTGTGTCCAGCCCTCACCCCACCTTGACCCAGTCAACTTGAAATGCACCTTTCTTTGCGCACCTCGCCTTTCCCTCCACCCTTGCAGTCTCTCCGGCTCTGTCAGTCCCCATCACATGTTCTTTAAACCCACTGCTTCCTGTCAGTGGTCAAAGTCAGGCTAAAAGTTTTCCTCTATGTTTGCCAGTGTATAAACTGCTTCTGAAAACACTCAGTGGTAAAGGCTATGAAAGGGGGATAGTCCTTTTCACCTGATTATTTATGTAAAACTAAGAGGGACTTAAGCAAGGATGCTGGGTGACAACTGAACTGCACTCACCTGCTTCCCCTCTGGCCTCTCCTTAACTTTTCTTGGAGAAATAGCAGCCTACCCCCGCCCCCAACCCACCACCAGAAGCTGGCCAGTGTAGACTAGTGTAGACTAGGGAAACACTTGTTCTCTGCTCGCTGAAGACAGAAAGTCTTTAGTTGCATACAACCCGGGTTCAGTCAGGAAGAAATGGGGGGAACCTCGATGAAAGGCTTCAGGTCTTGCTATGCTGCTGTACCTTTCAGGGGACCTTGAGTTTCTGCTCAAGGACCAGAATTTCTACAAGGAGACTGTCTACTGACAAGAAGCACTGTCCTGACTCCTTGCCGACAGCAGTCTCTCACCCCCCAACCCCCTCACTTAATCTCAGCAGACGTTTGCATGGGCCCCTGGTTTTCATGTCCTCCAACCAGTAAAATTGCTTGATTCCCTCAGTTTCTGTGGACCCCAAGGAGATAGAGGCGTCAGTCTCTGAGCACCATGCTCAGTTGCCCTCCTGCATTCTGCTCACAGCTGGTATCCTGCAGACCCTTTACTGGCAAACCATCTTGAACAAGGCCCAGCGGGTCCTCTTCTCGCCTGCCCCCCTACACACCACCCACCCTGCTTTCTCTGGGAGTTGCAAGCTTGTTTGCCCCTCTCTTCTACCTTCCTTCAACAGAGTCACCTCTAACAGGAACTCACTCATCTTCCAGGTAAGTCTCTTCACATTCAAGTATTTGTATGAAACACAATAATACATAGAATGTGAGCTGTGGAACAGAAAATATCTAGGGTCATGTCTCTATACTACTGTCTGCTACATGCATTCTCATGTGCCATTCTAAGCCCACCGTCCTCATGAGTGAAATGAGAATGATAACAGTACTCCCTCATAGTGCTGTTGCCAAAGCTAAATGAGATTAAATAAAATTATGTGAGAAGATTCCTTAACAAAGTTTCTTTTACACAGTTCAGAATAATATTATTATTATTATTTACTGAACATTCTTAAGTCCCAATATGAAGAAAAAATGAATACCTCCACCTCAATGGAGGAGTCAGGTAAATAAATGATTGGATATACAACCAAGAAATATATATTTCTTACCCCTGTTCTTATTAATATATGGGGTCTGACACTAGTTCTTCACACAATACTCCTAAAAACCTTGTTATTTCCTGACAGAGAGCTTCTAAATTCCCTAGAATTTCCTAGGTTATAGGAATATCTTTTGTTCTGATGAGGTGAACTGGATGGGGGCTGGTCACCAGAAAGACTAAGGTATGATTAGAAGCTTGCAGATTTCAGCTCTGACCCCATTCTCCAGAGAGGGAGCAGAGCTGGAAAATGAGTTAACAATGGATTGCAGCTATGTGCTAAAGCCTCCTTAATAATCCCTAAGGTACAGGGGTCTGTGAATGTCCAGGTCAATGAATGAATGCATCCACATGCCAGGAGGCTATACCCCAACTCCTGTCCAGGACCCTTCTGGAACCCAGCCTTGTACCTCCTCATTTGACTGTTCTTCTTGTTCTTTATGATACCCTTTATAATAAGACAGTAAATATAAGTCATTGCCTGAATTCTATGATTTTAGTAAATATCAAACCCAAGAAGGAGGTTGTAGAAACTCCAGTTTATAGGCAGTTGGTCAGGAGAACAAGTGACAGTCTAGGACTTCCAACTGGCACCTGAAGTGGGACAGGCTTGTTGCATCTGATGCCATCTCTGGGTTGATTGTGTCAGAATTGAATTGAATTGTAGGACACCCAGAGGATGTCAAAGAATTGGTTGGTGTGTGGGAGGGAAAAAACACACATCTAGAGTTAAAAGTATTCTGAGAGTAAAGGAAAACATTGTGTATTTTTCCTAGTCAAATGTAAAGCAGAATTAATAAATTCAGTTACACATGAGATAGAAGCATCATGGGTTCCAGGGAGCAGGTAGACAGAAGAATTAATCTTACTCTTAACATGAGGGGGAATCTTGCAGCAGCAGGCAATTAACCAGCATGCCCCACTGGCCACAGGGTTTGGTGTAAGGGTAGATTTATGACATAAGCAAATCTAATCAGATTGCCGATCAGTTAGGGATGCTGGGTAAAGACATTCCCTCTTTCTTTAGAGACATGAACAAAAGAAACACAAAGTTCAAGAGTTACTGGCAACCATCTTGGACCAGGAGGCTCAGAGAGGGAAAAAAAACGGGGTTCTTGAGGAAATTATTAACCTACTGGATCAAGCCTTGCCTGAAGCTCACACTATAATGGATTTCTTTAACCCAGGTGCAAATAAATCCCTGTATTATATAAACCATTTTGAGATAAGCCTTTAATTTTCTTGATATTCAACAAATGACCTAAAATCATGTTTAGCAAGAATTGTGGGAACAAGTAGGATTATATAAGATGTTAAAACTGGGTCTCCATGGTGGCGCAAGGGCTTAAATTGCAGCACTATGAAGCTGTCTGCAACTACTGCAGCACGAGTTCGATCCCTGGCCAGGGAGGTGACCCACAAGGCACAGCAGACCTCTCCTGTCTCACTTGCTGTTTCACTCAGCAGTGTATATCAATTGATCCACCTGTTCTGTTCCCCACTCTGTCTCTGGTGAGTCCTCTCACCCCCACACTTCTACTGTACCTCAGTTCTTGTATGCATAAATGAATATATAAATCTTGGAAAGAAAATATGTTAAAACTAAGATGATATTAGAAGGTGTTGGGTTTTATGGAAGCAATAGGGAGTCCTCAAAATGACTGAGGAGAGAAGGTAACATGATAGAATCTGTTCTAGGAAATTAACTCTGATGACAGGATGAGTGATAGACTAGAGGTAAGAGAGATTAAGATACAAAAAATGTGATTAGTAATGAGTCTGGGAAAAGGACATTTTATCTCATATCCCCAGATGTCAACACTGCCAGAAGTGAAGAGGAGCAAGCAAGCAAAGATACTCCCATGGCAACCCCTCTCTTATCAACAACAGAAGTCTTGCCTTCACTCTTAAGAGTGTACAGTATATAGCTGAGTGCAAATCATAATATTTGCAATACTTCAGGAGACAATCCTCCTGTTTTATTTTTTTTAATAATTTATTTATTCATGCATACAAGAGCTGGGGTACAGGCCAGAGCCCAGGGCGGTAAGAGGATTCACCAGAGACAGAGTGGGGAGCAGAACAGGCAGACTGACTGAAACACACTGCTGAGGGAAGCAGTGGGTGAGGCAGGAGAGGTCTGCTACACCATGTGGGTCCCCTCCCTGGCCGGGGGCAGGGATCGAACTTGTGCTTCAGAGGCTGTAGTTTGCTTCACAGTGTATTGCTTAACCCACTGCGCCACCAGGGAGGCCCCCAATCCTCCTGTTTTAGAAGTTTCAAAAATAAGAATGTTTTTTAAATTTTAAAACTCAAATGGTCAATTTCAATTTACTTAAATATTTTAAACTAGCAATACTTTAAAGGGCAATATTTTTTAAAGCAAGGGAAATTAATACACCCAACCAAAAAGCAATAGGGAAGTGTTTCCACTCCAATAAATCACTGTGCTCTCAGTTCTCCTTTCTGGTGGAAACACCATGGAGCCCTTGGCAACTGCCACTGTACTAGAGCTTTCTGGAGCCTGCGGACAGTAAGGGGCCTCCAGAACTCACATGGTTCCATTTCTTAGACACACAAGGAAATGTAAATCTTTCCTGGAGCAACGAAAGTATCTTCATTTTCTCTTAGTATACCCAGACGGGGCCTCTCTTGCCTGCTGCCCTGGCTGCCCCAGTCTTCCAGCGCAACCTTCAGCTGATGCCAGGGCAGCAATGGCTCCACACCCCCAAAGAGGCTGGCTCCCCCACACCCAGTTTCCTCCCTTGTGCTGTACCAGTGCATGATAACCTGGCTGTTCCCACTCTGACTCATTCCCCAGTCTTTCCCACAGGCAGACTGCCACCTGCATTCCAAACCGACTATTTAATTTACATAATTCCAATCGCTTTCATTGCCAGCTTCCTGTTTTTGTAAACTCCTGTACAATTTTTTAGTTTCATAAGAAACAAGAGTCCCAGCTCACAGTCACTGTCTACCAACCTAGTCCCTCTGCATCGAAGGAGACAGGGGAGCTTGCTTTAGAAATAGAAACTTCAAAAACACCCAGTGGTTTCCAATCTGGGGAGTTTCATTCGAGCTTTTGACTTCCCTGGTTACAGGCTTCCTGTTAACAGTAAAAGTTTCAAGCTGAATCAGAGAAGAGAGTCAGCCCTGCAGTAATTCATTAACGTTGCTAATGACACCCCTGCTACCCCCACCAACCATGGGTAACAGCTGCTTCTACAGGGCTGCCCTGGCCTCCATGTTTGTCTGACCCTACGAGAGTAAGAAACTGAAGTCATCTTCCTGATTTTCTCTTCCAGATGGTGTAGCAGTAGCAGAGTGAGCACAGGCCAAGCAAGGCTGGCCTTGAGCTAAGGAAGACCAGATGGGTCCTGAATCAGGGTGATTTCAGGGATACCCAGGAAGGCAACAGTGCTTCAAAATAACCTCCTACTCTCCCTGCCCTCCCTTTCCACAGGGCCTACAGATGCCTCCCTCTCAGTTGGTTTGGTGGTTTGTTTTTTTTGGGGGGGTCTTTAAGATCCAAATACAGCTTAAACAGGCTACTCACAACCTAACATGATTAATGTGATGAGCTCACTTTGGAAAACACTCATCACTTGAGAGAAGCAGATGGAAGAGATGCCAAGATGATAATCCAAAAGATTACTGGACCAGAAAACAGAGGCAGGAAAAAGACCCAAATGTCAACTACGTCTCAGTGTGTCCAAGACCAGGGCTGGATGCAGGGTCAGCAGCAAGGAAATCCCTCACTCTTTGCCATGACTCTATTTTGGGGAATGCTCTTGATTTCAAGAGCCTCTCAAACCCACACAGAAGCTGCTTTACAAATGCATGAATCAAAACAAGGATTCCAAACCAAGCCATACATAACAATAAAGAAAGTTAATAGTCTTCTTACAGCTAGGATCACATGAGTGTCTTATATAAACTTCATAGAAACCTAGGAAATAAAGCTTCTCCTATTCTAAATATGGAAGGTAAAAATGACCCCACAATCAAATATATATATAAAGAAAGAAAAAAAATTATTTAAAAAATGACTCCACAAGTAAATGTGACCCAGATTTTCTGACTCAGGGTATAATAATACATCATGACATAACTGAACAAATTTCTAGACTCATTAAAACTTAAGCTATAGGCCTCCCTGGTGGCGCAGGTGGGTTAAGCAACACACTATGAAGCAAACTGCAGCCACTGCAGCATGAGTTCGATCCCTGCCGCGGGCCAGGGAGGGGACCCACATGGCGCAGCGGACCTCTCCTGCCTCACCTGCTGCTCCCCTCAGCAGTGTGTTTCAGTCAGTCTGCCTGTTCTGCTCCCCACTCTGTCTGGTGAATCTTCTCACCTTCCTGGACTCTGGTCTGTACCCCAGCTCTTGTATGTATAAATAAATAAATCTTTAAAAATAAAATAAAATAAAACTTAAGCTATAGGGCCTCCCTGGTGGCAAAAGGGGCTAAGCACCACACTCTGAAACATCCGCAGCCACTGCCGCACAGTTCCATTCCTGGCCAGGAAGGGGACCCACATGGCACAGCAGACCTCTCCTGTCCCACCCACTGCTCCCCTCAGCAGTGTGTTTCAATCTACCTGTTGTGTTCCCCGCCCTGTCTTTGGTGAATCCTCTCACCTCCTGTGCCTCTGGCCTGTACCCCAGCTTTTGTATGCATAAATAAATAAATCTTTTTAAAAAAAAACTTAATCTATAATTCACATAACATAAACATCACCATTTTAAAGTATACAATCCAGGTCCTCCCCGGTGGTGCAGCCGGTTGAGCGCCGCACTGTGAAGCATCTGCAGCACAGGAGCATGACTTTGATCCCCAGCCCCACATGGCGCAGAAGACCTCTCCTGCCTCGCCTGCTGCTCCCCTCATCAGTGTACTTCAGTTGATCTACCTGTTCTGCTCCCCACTCTGTTTCTGGTGAATCCTCTTACCTCCCACGCCTCTGGCCTGTATCCCAGCTCTTGTATGCATAAATAAATAAACATTTTTTTAAAAATAATAATAAAGTATACAATTCAGTGGGTTTTAGTAGATTCACTATGCTGGGCAACATCCCCACTACTTAATGTCCATCTGCCAGGGGCACAGAAGGTGGACAAACATGACATTTGTACTCATAGGCTCAACTATAGCTGAATGGGCAAATCAGATCCTCCTTCTCAGGTAGATAGGTTGAGGTCAGAAGACACCACAGAGGAAGCAATAAGCAGAAGGCCTGAGGATGTAGATATTCTGAGGTATCAAGAAAAAAGAAAGGTATTTATTCAATAATGCTTGTGTTGGTGCAGGAGATCAGAGATCAAAAAACTCCTTCAGTTGGTTGGACAAAGGAATTGAGTCTTTGGAATTACATGAGATCTGGAATCATTTTTCACTCCCCAAATTATGTTTCATTCTACATGAAAAGGCATGTCCCACTGCTTAGTTAATATCTTTCCCCCATGGAGAGTTCATAAATGTCTTAAACTTAACCAAATACAAACTAAAATTTTATAGTTTTGTCCTCAAAATCAGCTCCCTTTTCTCTTCCCCACTCCACTCCATCTTTGTTCTCCAAACTCAGCAGCCTTCTCTCATGTCCTTTAACTTGCCTTGCTCCTCTTGTGCAGGGAAGTTGCACATGCTGCACCCTCTCTGGGACTGCTATTCCCCTGACCATTCCCAGAAAACCCTGTACTCAAAAGGTCTCCACCTCATATGCTCACTCCTTCTGAGGAACTTGTGCAGACTCAGTGCACTTAGTAGGGCAATAAATATTGATCAACAAATTAATTCAATGTTGACAGGGTCAGACTTCTAAGACTCCCTTTCTAGGACAAAGTGGCTGCAAAGAGAACCCCAAAAGAACTATAAGAGTTAACCCATAGAAAGCTGTATTGAGTACCATCAAGTTTGGTTACCACATTGCCTGAGTCACAAGTAAAGCCTTGGCAAGAATGCAGATACAAGAATAGCAGATTCAAGAATGACAGTGGGTTTCATAAACTAGTTAGCACTTTTGACCTATTCTATCATCGTCCCCTTTCTGCTCTCAAAATGTACACTGAAGAACGACCCAAGTATATGACATTGGCTCCCATCAAACACACATTCTCTCAGCCAACTGAACTGAGAATGTTGGAAGGACATGGAGATAAACTAGGAGGACTTGGTATGCTGAGAAGATGTGAGCAGAATTAAGTTTTAACCACTTGGACTAGATAACATTTCACAGGGCTTGGTGATCGTTGAAATCCTGGATGAAAATGACATGATATCTAATTTTGAAGGTCCTTTTAATCAATTTTATCAATAAGGAATGTAAAATATCAACACTGCTGATAATATATTCAAAAATTACATTACCACAACTTTGGACCCACATTTGTGATGACATATTTAAAAAATCGACCCTGGTGGCTTTTAAGACTAAAAGATTGAAAGACAGTATTACTGACTTTGCAGTTAATTTCAAGAACCACATTAGATATATTGTCCTTTCTCTTCAGATCAATATGTTCAAGTTTATTTTGTGTCACAATACAATACTGCATTTAATTTACATAGCATTCCAGTTCTGTGGCAGTAATAAGGACAAGGAGTGATAATGAAGGACTCTGGCCTGTCCTTTGAGGACTGAAGAAATTACTGAGTCTCCTACACATGTAGTAGGAGAGAAAGGAATTGCATTATCTCCTCCACCCTACTCACCTCCAACCTCCACTTCTAGCTTTAGTTCTACCCTGTTACTTATGTCCAAAGTACATGGAATGAGTTTGGCAAGATGGCAGCAGAGTGAAGATACTGAGCTCCCCTCCTACATATCACAATTAGATTGCAAAAAAACAAAGCAAAAAGATTCCTGAGGGGGGGCCTCCCTGGTGGCACAGTGGGTTAAGCAACGTACTATGAAGCAAACCGCAGTCACTACAGCATGAGTTCGACCCCTGTCCCCAGCCAGGGAGAAGACCCACATGGCATAGCAGAGCTCTCCTGCCTCGCCCGCTGCTGCCCTCAGCAGTGTGCCTGTTCTGCTCCCCACTCTGTCTGGTGAATCCTCTCACCTCCCGCGACCCTGGCCTGTACCCCAGCTTTTGTATGCATAAATAAATAAATCTTTAAAAAAAAAAGATTCCTGAGGGGAAAATGGACTACTACAGCGCATACTAAGTATCAGTCTAATAGAAAGGGGTAGGAAGACCTTTAAATGAACACTGCTTGTAGTGATACCAGGGCAGTACAGTCCACAAGATGAAGGGGCAGCTCATGTGCAGAGCCCCCTACATTTGTTGACTCAGGCATATGCAACATCAAGGACTCCTAAGACACTCAACTGGATAAGCGAACTTAGGTAAGAACTTGACTCAGGCACATGCAACATCAGGGGCTCCTGAGACACTGAACTGGATAATAGAACTTGGAGACTACAGAGTGAGGATTACTAGCTTGAACCTTAAGTTCTTAATACAGAACAGCTAGAACCTAAATCTTCAGGGAGAAACAGGTTGGGGCACTGTTTTCTCCAGGGAGGTGACTACTCAAAACTTAGGCTAAGATATTCAAAACAACTGCAAATCTCAACCTTACAGCTAAAACCAAAACAACAAATGAACCTTTGAACAAGCAAGAGCTCAAGAACCTGTCAATAATAGGAGCAAATATCACAGGATAAGGTTCTGCTCTGTAAAAGAGAACACCTAGCTTGTGACCCCATATCAAATATGATCTGTACACAGCACTGCCTCTAGTGCTTAAATATAGCCTACAGCAGAAGTATACATGACACTATAAGAGACACTAAAACTGAAGAGCTGACCTAGAACAGGGGATCACTGTTGATTCCCAATACACAACTCTGACACCCACAGTACAGTAAGAAGTTTGAATTCTTGAGTTTGCTGAAGGTGATCCTTTGGTGCCCTACCGCCCTGGTCCTTTCTTATACCTACTCTCCCTTGCCTGATTACTTCAACAGAAGCAAAAGATAACCATCTGAAAGTCTACCCCTATTACAACCCATAAAAAATTTAAAAGGAGACAGAAGAACACACCACAAACATTGGAGCAATAAAGCCCTGAGAGGAATCGCAACCCAGCAAAACTGAAAAACATGACTGAAGGAGTTCAAGGTAACAATTCTAACAACCGTATGGAACTCCAAAAAACAATAAAGGATATAAAACAGCAACAGAATAAAGGTAACAAAAAACATGAAGCAGCTACAATTACAAATAATGGAACTAAGAAACACCATAGACTGAATTTTCAAAAATACAATTGAGGGCCTCAACAGCAGACAAACAGAGAATTAATGAATTCTACAACAGAATGTCAAAGAACATACAAATAAACAATGTAGAAAAATTGAAAGTAGTCGAAAGCCCTTTGAAATAACTTGAAGTAATATTTTTACCCTAGGAGTCCCAAAAGAAAAGAAGAAAGAGCAAGACACAAAAAATCTAAAGAAATAGTTGTTGAAAATCATCTCAATCTGGGAACCAAACCAGATATTATGATCCAAGGGGTCCAAAGAGTTCCAAATAAATTATCATATACACACACACACACAAATATACATTAGAATAAAACTGTCAAAAACAATGGCAAGGATAAAATATTTAAAACATCAAAAATAGAAAGGGTAACTGTAGGCAAAATGGAATAGCTCAGGCTCTTTTTTGTGTTCCCAATGCTAGCCTCTATGGCTGCCGCCTATGGCCTTGTTTTCCTCCCAGGTTTCATTACCCACACATGATAACACGTTATTACAAAAAGCACTTGGGAGCATGAGTATGGGCCATGTGCACCTGTAATTACAGACACTCATGCCAAGAAGCCAGAGAGCACTGGGTGCATGCACCTGTAAGTACGGATGCCTGGGAGAGATCATCACAGACAAGAGCAAGAGATTAAGCGAGAAAAGAAAAGCCAGGCAGAAGCCCAAGAAGAAACAGGGAGATCACTGAGGCTGGGAGACTTGGTTACTGCTGCCCCAGCCTCCCTATCCCATCTCCCTGCCTGCTGTTCTACTTGTGTACCCAGTCCCCTGACTCAGCATGAAAGGCCTGTCAAGTCTACCAAAGGCTCCAAAATCTTTAATCTATTTGCCCAAATCAACAATGAACCTGCCCAGTCTGGGATGGTTGCACAACAACAACCTATAAAAAAACATCAAGCAGACTGTAAGCAGACTTTTCAGTAAAAACATTACAAACACAAAGGGACTGAAAAGAGATATATAAGCAGTACATAAAGAAAAACAGTGCCAACCTAGAGTACTTTACCCAGAAAGATTAGTATTCAAGAGAGATAAGAATAAGGAGCTTTGCTGAAAATCAAAATTTTCAGAATTTGCCAACACCAAGCCACATATAAAAGAAATTCTAGAGGGGTTATTATAAAGCAGAAGAACAATGAATACAGAGGCAAAAGATATATAAATTAATTAACATGGAAAGGGAAAAGAATAGCAATGTGGCCCATCAAAAAGAATCAGAGGGGGCCTCCCTGGTGGCGCAGTGGGTTAAGCAACGCACTATGAAGCAAAACGCAGCCACTGCAGCATGAGTTCGATCCCTGCTGCCGGCCAGGGTGGG
>JAGFMF010011610.1:257945-270235 GCA_019455555.1 Galemys pyrenaicus | reverse complement strand
TGCTCTCTGTGGTGAATCCTCTCACCACCCCCACACCTCTGGCCTGTACCCCAGTGCTTGTATGCATAAATAAATAAATCTTAAAAAAAAAAAAAAGAATCAGAGACCAGATCTTCCAACAGGTCACACAAATAGTTCTCCACACACTAACCTCAGTAGAACCCATAAGCAAAAGTAACACATTTAAAAAAAAAAAGTAACACATAAAACAGTGGAAATTGAACCTAGACAAAGCATAATAGGAAGATTTAAAAAATTGAAAACCAGAACACCCCCCCACCAAAAAATAGTAACAAAATGGCAGTGAGTATTTATGTCTCAAAAACCACCTTAAATGTAAATGGTCTGAATTCACCAAAGAAGAGAATGGCTGAAAGGACTTCAAAATAAAATCTAACCTCTGTTGTTCATAAGAAACTAATCTTGGGGCCTCCCTGGTGGCACAAGGGGTTAAGCACCGCACTATGAAGCACCCAGTTTCTGCAGCTCGAGTTTGATCCCCGGCCAGGGAGGTGACCCACATGGCACAGCAGACCACTCCTGCCTTGTCCAGTGCTCCCCTCAGCAGCGTACTTCAGTCAATCTGCCTGTTCTGCTCCCCACTCTGTCTCTGATGAACTCTCTCACCCCCCACACCTCTGGCCTGTACCCCAGTTCTTGTATGCATAAATAAATAAATCTTTTTAAAAAAGAAATTAATTTTACCAGCTAAGACCAACACAGACTTAGAGTTAAAGACTGGAAGACAGTTAAACAGACAGCCAAAAAGATCAGAACAGCTGTACTTATATCTGATAAAACAGACTTCCAATTAAGAAATAGAAACAGACACTACATCATGAGTAAGGATCTAGTACAACCAAAAGAAATAATATTCATAAGTACATATGTGCCAAATGATAGAGCACCACATAAAACACTACTTAAAACAAAGAACTACATAAAACAGAACTAAAGAGAGATATTGATAACAATACTATAATACAAGGCAACTTTATACCTACCTAGCAGGGGAGATACCATGATCACAATGGTGGTTTTCTCAGAATAAGGTTCATCTCTAGGTATACTAAACCTTGCAATTTTCCCAAATGTGGGAAACTCAGATGCATAATATGTGGTAGTAGGGGGCAGCAGTCTTGCTTTTCCCTGTTTAAAAAAAAAAGGCAACTTTAATACCTCCACTTAGAACAATGAACAGATCAACAAATCAGAATAAATAAGAAAACAATAACCATAAAAGAGAAACTAGACCAAATAGGTCTAACAGATATCTAGAGAATACTCTATCCAAAAATTGCTATATAGGGCCTCCCTGGTGGCGCAAGGGGTTCAGCTGCAGCACTGTGAAGCTATCTGCAGCCACTGCAGCAAGAGTTCGATCCCTGCCAGGGAGTTGACCCACATGGTGCAGCAGACCTTTTCTGTCTCACACACTCAGCAGTGTATTTCAGTCAATCCGCCTATTCTGCTCCCTACTCTGTCTCTGGTGAATCCTCTCACCCTCCACACCTCTGGCCTGTATACCAGTTCTTGTATGCATAAATAAATAAATCTTTTTTTAAAACATTGCTATATACGCATATTTTTTCAAGTGTCCATGGAACATTCTCAAGAACAATCTATGTATTGGGACACAAGCAATTTGTAAAAAAAACTACAAAGATTGAAATTATGCCTAGTTTTCTCTTTGAAATAGTGCCATAAAGATAGAAATTAATTCAGCACTGTGACTTTAATAACCCCTGCACCAGCAGGGAGGCCCTTAAATTCGTATTTTAAGCAATTATTACTTCTCAAATAAGTTCAATTTGTAATATAAGAAAAAAGAACATGGGGCCCTCACTGGTGGTACAGGGTTAAAGTCAGTACTATCAAGCTATCACCAGCCATGCAGCATGAGTTCAATCCCCAGCCAGGGAGCTGACTCTCATGGCGCAGCAGACTTCTCCTGCCTCACCCACTGCTCCACTCAGCAGTGTATCTCAGCAGATCCACCTGTTCTATTCCCCACTCTGTCTCTGGTGAATCCTCTTACCCCCACACCTCTGGTCTGTACCCTATTTCTTGTATGCATAAAAAAATAAATCATTTTAAAAAAAGAACATGGTAGTACAAGGGGACGAGAGTTACCTGATTAGCTTCTGCATGTGATAAAAGCAAATATCCCCATATTACAATATTTTTACTCTAATGGATACAAAGCACTTGTGCTGTACCTTATAATTCTCTGAACACCTCATGAGAACTTAAATAAGGATTCAATTTCTATCCTGAAAAAAGAAAAATACACTGCTTTCTAGTCCATGTTTACACATTACCATTCCCAGCTAACCAAGTGGATAATCTGGCTTTGTTTCAACCTCTTTGTGGGTCTATCTCACTTAATACAATAGCTGTGTTCCTGAGAACCTGTGTGCATTTTGTTTTTTGTAAACAGCACCATATTTGAAAGGCACTAAGGGAGCTTCCTATTTAAAGGAATTTGACTTTAAGCAAATATCAAAAAGATGGCTACAAAGATTTTGTGGCAATATGAAAAATGTTTATAACTCAGTGTTAAGGGGGAAAAGTCATAATCAAAATTGAATAAAATTTTTAAATAACATACATGTTTATAGAATAAAATTTTGGAAAAGAATTTACCAAAATAGTAAGTTATATTATTCTGCAATTCTGCAGTTCTACTTTCCAAAATTCCTGAAATAACACCATATACTACAAGTTAATTTTTTAAACTAGGATGTAAAAGAATTCTGTGATCTTATTTTAAGAGAATTCTTAAATCTTATTAGAAAGCTGAACAATTATTCAACTGTGCTACCAATCTAAATCTTTGCACATTGAACTTCATTCAGTTGGGACAAATGAAAAGCCATTAATATTTCCCATTAAGATAAATGTTGTATGCTAACAATTAGAACCACCTGACAGTCAGTCAAAATTAAGATGTGATGAAGACAAACTTTAAAAAGGACTCTATTTGTCTATATGAAACTCCAGAAGCAGTTTTTGTGCACAGAACAGGCTAAAACAAGAATATCTTTCACCTTTGTGCTTTGTTCTGTACTAGAAACTATTCACTCCCCTTCCCAGATGTTTACTTTTCATTATTTTTGCTAACTGAAGTCACACCCCTTTCCGTGAGCCTCAGGGCAGAATGAAACTACACATTCAGACAAGCATCCCAGTTCTCCTCATCCATTCCAAGGTATGTGTGCACCTGCACACACAGACACATACACACACTCAGAGTCCCAGGTAGAGTCCCTTCTGGTTTACTAAGGACAACTTTTAAAGCCAAAAAATGACTTGTAAACTCTCACTGTGCTCTGTCAATAGAAATTTCCACAAGTCTATTACACAGATATTACTATTCACCATATCATTTCCATATGAAGACTAAACAAATAACTTTTGCCAAATTGATTCTTTCAAAATATATACTTTATTTTGAGGCCTAAAATACTGTTGTCGGGGCCTCCCTGGTGGCACAATGGGTTAAGCAACGCACTATGTAGCAGAACGCAGCCACTGCAGCAGGAGTTCGATCCCTGCCGCAGGCCAGGGGGTGGACCCACATGGCGCAGCAGACCTCTCCTGCCTTGCCCGCTGCTCTCCTCAGCAGTGCATTTCAGTCCATGTGCCTGTTCTGCTCCCCACTCTGTCTCTGGTGATTCCTCTCACCTCCCGGGACTCTGGCCTGTACCCCAGCTCTTGTACGCACAAATAAATAAATCTTAAAAAAAAACTGTTGTCAATTGGTGACAAACTAAATACCACTTAGGTATTTAAATGAAAGGCCTGGGGTCAACATCCTCCCTATTCGGTGAAATATTCATTAAGTCTTTACACAACTATACACCTCACTCTCCTCCATTTCACTATTATTGGTTATTACAATAAAATAGCCAAAGTCATTCAGTCTTGCCCTAAACAAATGATGTCTGCTTTAACCTGTTTTTGCTTCTTTAGGCCTCTGCTATAAACTCAGAAATAAAACTTCATCTTTCAGAAGCAACCTCAAAAAGAGATGCAATAAAAACTAGCAGGCACTCCTGACTATTAGCATTGCAGTGAATAGACTCTCCATTTGGAGCAAACATTATTTCCACAGATACATATCAATCTGTTCGAGGGACTTAGTCAAGGCTTAGCACAAAAACAGATGACTTTGTGAGCAGACAGTTTAGCAAGATCAGCAAAATAAAAATTAATTTCCTGGAATTAAGTGAGCTGATTTAATTGTGGTTAATGTTCTATTTTGAGTAAGCATATGAGGAAAAATCCTGTTTTTTCTCCTTTATCTCTAGCCATCAGCTGAACTGAACATACTTGTATAAACTGGAACGAAACATTCTTTAGCTGGTATATTATTCCAATATCCCTCCAGAATTCAGAGGGGAAAAAAAATATTAAAATTCTTAGTGGACATTTTTAAACTCAGAATTTAAAATTTAAAATAAGTAGATGCTGTAGAATATATTAATACTACAAACTACCCAAAACAATGGTAACAATGGTTAAATATTATTTAAGATGTTTATATTATGTTCCTCTACTTTTCATGATCATGTAGTTATTTACTAAGCTCAATAAAAATTCCATCTACCATGCTATAAGATTTAACTGGACAAGTCAAATTTGTGACAAGAAACTAAAAACAAACCTCACTTAATTATGACAAGCTACTACAAGAGCTGAGGACTTTATAGGAGGAAAATGCCTCCTATAAAGTGTTGTTAAGTGTTTAACAACTGTCTCTTCAAAATAAAAAATGCTTGGGAGCATTGGCCGGTTTCTGTAGTGTAAATATTCCACTGCTGCCATTTCAACATGCCATCGGTAAACACAGAATTGGGACGTGACGCTGTTATCTAGCACGTCTACCACAGACACAATACATGTAAATAATGACCTCAAGAGCACAAGAGCACACACAAATTACAGTGTCATGTAATTAGGAAGTGATGAGTTTCACGTATTCATTTACTTAAATATAATTTACTTAATTGTAAGTTATAAAGTTTAATTTCTAATAATGGCCATGTTTAACAAGCAGCTTACAAATTTCCTGCAAATTTAACAATCAGATCTCGTGAGCCACTGTGAGTCAGTTTTGGCATATAGCTCCCAGAAAACTGTTCTGATACTTGTTCTATGACATAGAGTATCAGCTTTACAGATAATAGAGACTTTCCTAGTAGGTCAGGAAATTGACAAACCAGACAATCTCAGACAGAGAATGCAGGGAACTTCAGGCAAACCTCCTAGAGTAAACTGGATGCTCCTTGTTCTGTACAAGGAGCCACAAAACTCTCACTACATGAGCAATAAAATAAATCTTTTACATAAAATAAATTACAACTGTAGAGGATTTACAAGTTAATTTTTAAGCCAAAACAGCTGTTTTTCCAACATGTAACATAAATGTCATTGTATATTGATATCTCTTATACACTATATAAATAAAATTTGTTAAATAAAACAAAATAGCAAATTAGGTGCACTAAATCAGAAAATTTCAAAACAATTTATAAGATGAAATCTGCACATAGAGTGTAACTTAACCATAAGAAAAAGACCATAAAAACACAATTAGAGCCTTGCTGAGCTGCCATTATGGGATGTACATTCCATACCACAGTCAGAGAGGAAAATTCACTTTGCACCCAAAGACAAAAAATAAAAGACAAGGGCCTCCCTAGTGGTGCAAGGGGTTAAACACGGTACTGTAAATCATCTGCAGGCACCACAACGTGAGTTTGATCCCCTGCTAGGGAAAGGACCCACATGGCGCAGCAGACCTCACCCACTGCTCCCCTCAGCAGTGTGTTTCAGTCAGTCTGCCTGTTCTGCTCCCCACTCTGTCTCTGGTGAATCCTCTCGCACCCCGCACCCCAGCCTGTACCCCAGTTTTTGTATGCATAAACAAACTCTTTAAAAAAAAAAACAGGATCGTTCCGTGTAATTCTAGTTTCCAAAATATGAAACCTGGAACCTTTCCTGGAGGTTACTGACTCCTTAACAAAAATGTCTCTAATTTTTGCACTACTGATGTCTAAAAATACATATCAACCTTTGTAAATATTAAAATTCTACAAGAAAACTACTGTTTTTCCATCATACAGACTGGGAGTAAACTCAGTGATTTGGTAATATTTTTCCTTTAAATAACTGTTGCATTTTTTTCATTTGATGAGCCCATCTTTCTAAACCTGACTCCCCTGCAAACCTCTCTACAGGTGAAATTCTTTTCTTGTCTAAGTGTTTTTGTCTCTGAGTCTTTCTTTTATAGTGATTTGCCTATCAAGGCTCTGCTCCTACATATGGCCATATAGCACCTATTGGAACAATCTTCTCACAGACAAAAACTCTGAGAAAAAATATAAAAACAACTATCTGATGACATGGCAGAACAACTGAAACCAGAAAGGAAGTCAACATTTGGAAGAAGGAAAAAGCAGTAGGTATGATTCCCATTGTTTGTGTCTTTTATCCTGATAGAAGTTTACAAATCGCACTATGTAAGATAGCTAAAAGTCAGAAAGATAATCCAAAGTCTTGCTTGCTTCAAAAAACAAATGGTAAGAGTTTGAGGGAAACACAGCTGCTGGAAAGTGAAGGGGAAAATCCTGAAAAGTTGAAATCCAGAAAGGAGACTCAAATTGTGTGTATAAATTCCATGCAAATCTCTTGTTGATGCTGGACCCAAACTTATGTAAGGTTGACCTCAAGCAGCCAGCTAAGACTAAAAGAACTGAACAGAAACTTAAGTTACTATTTACAGAGGGAAGACAAGGTTTACAATTTGAACTCAGTCAAGTTAACTGCCAACTATTAAAAAAAGAAATACAGAGGAACATAGTAGAATAGAGAATGTCTATAAGGAATCATTCACAATGTCCATAATGTAGTTTAAGATTATTTTTTTAAAGATTTATTTATTTATTCATACAAGAGCTGGGGTACAGGCCAGAGTCCCGGGAGGTGAGAGGCTACACCAGAGACAGAGTGGGGAACAGAATAGGCAGACTGACTGAAACACACTGCTGAGGGGAGCAGTGGGCGAGGTAGGAGAGGTCTGCCGCACCATGTGGATCCACCCCCTGGCCGGCGGCAGGGATCGAACTCATGCTGCACTGGCTGCCGTTTGCTTCATAGTGCGTTGCTTAACCCACTGTGCCACCAGGGAGGCCCTAGTTTAAGATTATTTAACATTAAAATAAACATGAAGGGGGCCTCCTTCATGGCACAAGGGGTCTTAGCACTATGAAGCGAGCTGCAGCACTACAGCATGATTTGGAGGACCCACATGGCAGAGCAGAACTCTCCTGTATTTCAGTCTATCCACCTGTTCAATGCCCATTCTGTCTCTGGTGAATTTTCCCAGCCCCCACACCCCGGTTATTGTATGCATAAATAAATCTTTAAAAAGAAACATGAAGATATTACCTATAATTGAGAAAAAAATAAAATCAATGAAGATCAGCTCTGAAATGATTCACATATTGGAATTAGCAAGTAAGTATTATATAACTTATTATAACTAAGCCAGGGAAATAAAACTAGTTGTGTGATGAAAACATAGGAAGTGGGGCCTCCCTGGTGGCGCAGTGGGTTAAGCAACGCACTGTGAAGCAAACCACAGCCACTGCAGCATGAGTTCGATCCCTGCTGCCGGCCAGGGAGGGGACCCACATGGCGGCAGACCTCTCCTGCTGTGCCCGCTGCTCCCCTCAGCAGTGTACTTCTGTTTATCTGCCTGTTCTGCTCCCTGCTCTCTCTGGTGAATCCTCTCACCCCCCTCATACCTCTGGCCTGTACCCCAGTGCTTGTATGCATAAATAAATAAATCTTTAAAAAAAAAAAAAAAAGAAAACATAGGAAGTATCAGGAGGTAACTAGAAACTATTAAATAAAACTAAATATAGAGTACAAAACTGAAAAATATATATCTAAAATGTTTTAAGTGTGCTTAATAGTAGAATGAAGATGACAGACGAGTTAATGAATTTGAAGATATATTAATAGAGTAATCACCTAATGTGAAGAGCAGAAGAAAAAAGATTTTAAAAAATCTAATAGTTTCAGTAATCTATGGAGCATTATCAAAAAAATTTAACATGTACAATTGGAGTCACAAAAGTAAGAGAGTAATAAAATACACAAAAATACTGAGGAAACAATGGCCAAATATGTCTCAAAATTGCTATGTTCCCATTTAGATTGCAGGCTCTGTGAATGCAAAGAATTTTGAGTTATACCTCTTTTGTTGTCCACATAGCATCTACAAAGTTAGGCTACTCAGATTCTCAATTAATACCTATTTTACATTCAGCAGTCAGTTTTAGTTACAGTCACTGTGCTTAATGAAGGAATATGATTTTGAAAAACAACACATAGAAGTCCCATTGTTTCTTCTTGGGGAAAGAAAGGGTTTCCAATGGCCTATTTTTCACTCTTTCCTAGGCAATTCATTATGATTTGATTTAACTTGCTTGCAGTGATCTTGGCTGAAAGGTCTATGTAATATTGTAAATGCAGAATTAGAAGGAGTCTCATATTAGCTGACTATGGTTACAAGAATCTTTCAAGGGTCCCTTCAAACAGTCCTTTTCTCCCCCTTTATGTCCTATTCACACAGGATGAAAGGGAAGCCCTTTTTATACAATTTTTACTAATTTTTCTTGAAGCTACCTTTACTTATTAAGTAAAGCTTATATCCTCCAGACACATATAGATGATAAACCATGACATATTCTGATACTTCAGTAAAATTTCAGAGGGGGAAAGCTGAGATAAACCATTTCTCTACTTAGGGAAGACTACACAGAGATGTACATACCTCTCCAAATATAAAGACTATAGATCAGACACATTGTGGGGGGGGGGGGGCAGAGGGGGGAGAAGTGAAGAGAGAGAAAGAGAGAAACAAAGAGCAAGGGACAGAAAGTGAGACTCATAACATTCCTTTCTCTGTGTGAACCTTTGAAGTGCTTCCCCCAGTACACTTAGAAACTCTACCAACAATCTATAATTCTGAGAATCAGCTTGCCCACAAATAAATTCAACAAAACACCCCAGCAGAGATGTGCTGATTTGATATGCTCATTTAAAGTATTACTGTTGATGTATTGACATGGCTTTGGGCAGAAGCCCAAAACTAGATGCCTGGAACCATAAATTTAATAATTTCCCTTGAAATGAGCTGCTGGGAATATCTTGTTGCTGTTGTAAAATAGAATTCACTCATAAAGATATAAGCAGAAATTACATTTTGGTGTGTTTTCAGGAGTCTCTAAGTTCAGGAAGTGGCATTTATGAGTTTGGTTATGGATCTGATTACTGTTTCGGTGATCTTAGTCCGTTTTGGTCTCACTGGTGCCTATCTAGTCAGTCACTTGGGAATAATGCTCTCTGACATCCATTTCATAACTGTACTGCATCTGTCATAATCATAATAGCTGTCACTTACTGAGTCACTTCTATGCATCAAGCACTCACATTACTTCTAATTCTAACAATCATTCTCAAGGTGGGTGTTATTCAATTTGTAGATGATAATACTAAATTTCAGGTAGGTTTAGGAACTTTGAAAAAGTGATACCAACAGGTAAGTAGGAGTGCCATGATTCTACCAGATGCCTCTACTACATTGTGCTATTTTCTTTTATTAATCAAGCATAGTTGCTATATAAAAAGCATGATGACTAAATAGATGATTGACTGATGGGTAGACAGACACACAAACAGATATTCAAGGAAAGAAAAGAAAGCTAAAGTACTGCATTCAAGAAATGTGAATATAGATCAAAGATGAGATTGCTTAAATCAACCAGACCAGAAACAAAGCACAAAGTAACAATTACAGGTTATGCTAAGGACTCTGAATAAAACACAAAGCAAAAGAATATTTGAGAAGTTTGTAGGATTCCAGAAATCACTGGAGACCCTTAGTTTTCATATTGAATGCATCTTAACACAAATAATAAGCCATCTTAAAAGAAGAGTCCTACATACACACTCAACTTAGAAAAATGTAGTTTCACTAGTTGATGGTTGTTGGTTGCTAGTGGGTACATGGTAGTTCATTGTGCACCTTCTCTATATTTTTGCATGCTTATAAGTTTCCATTTTAATAAAAGTTTGCTTTTTGTTGTTGTTTTAACAAAGGAGTGAAAGAGAATGAGAAAAACAATCTTCTAGAGATGGAAGAGTGATGTCTGAAGACAAAGAACAAATTCTGATCACATCAATGACTTATGAAGGAGCATCTTTTCCCCTTTTGGTTGGAGTTATAGGATTTCAAGAGGTGAAACCCCAAGGAAGAAAGAAAAAGAAACTTCTGTTAAAATCTAAGAGTATTCTTACAATTAGTCTTAGAATAAATGACCAAGAAAAGCCAGCATCTTGGAAAATACAACAGGGGAACTGAGAGTGCATAAGTAAGAAGCTCATGAACAAAGGATACATATGTGACAAAGAATTGTTTCCAATGAATTTAACTGCTTTCCAGAATAAAGTTCAAAAATATTTTTGGGAGGTGGGATGGGAGAAATAGGGAAAGGTTGGTAAAAATATACAAACTTTCAGCTAGAAGATGACTAAAGTCTGAGGATCTAACATACAACTGGTGACTAAACTTGTTAGCAATGAATGTACTGTATTCTCTGCTAAGAGAACAGAATTTCAATGTTCTCACAAAAGCAATAAAGACAAATATGTGAGGTGATACATGTGTTAATTAACTAGATGGAAGGAATTGTTTTATAATATACACACACATCAAAAGTTTCCTCAATGGCTATTTTTAAAAACTTACAATTTATTTGTCAATTATGCCTTTGAAAAGACTGAAAAAAATAAAGAAAAATAAACATCAATCAACATCTAAACAAGTCCTGAAAAAAAACTTAGAGATAAAAACTCTACAATATTTGAGATTTTAAAAAATATATAGACTAGATGGACATAATGGCAAAGTAGATGCTACAGGAGAAAAGATTAGTGAACACAGCAGATACAGCAATAGAAATTCTTCCTAACAAAACAGGAAGAAAAAAGAAACCTAAGAAATCATTAGTGAGCTATGAGGCAAATTCGAGCAGCCTCATGTACACATATTTGGAATCCCCCAAGGGGTAGGAAACATGGGTATAGAAAAAAATATTTGAAGAAATATTGGTTGAAATTTTTCCAAGTTTAATGAAAGCTATAGATACAAAAATATGAATCCCAATATATGAAACATAAAGAAAACTACACTTAGGTACACCATATTCAGAGTGCTCAAAACAAGGTGGAGAGAAAATCAAATAGACTATATAGACCAAAAAAAAGAAACTCAACCTAAGCCTCACACCTTCTACAAAGTTTAATTCAAAATGGATCATTGATTTAAATGTAAAATATAAAACTATGAAACTTTTGGCAAACAACATAGCAACAAAGCTTCAAAACCTAAGTCTAGGTAAAGAATACTTAGACTTGCCATCAAAATTATGATCCATAAAAGGAATACTTAATAAACTGGACCTCTTAAAAGTGAAAAATGTTTGCTCTGTGAAAGAACCCATTAAGAAAATGAAAATACAAATCAAAGCCTGAAAGAAAATATTCGCAAACCACATATCCAACAAATACTGTATAAAGAACTCCAAAAAGTCAACAGCAGAAAGTCAAGCGATATAATTAGAAAGTAGACTAGAGACATGTCATGAAATGGAATATACACGTGGCAAATAAGCAAATAAAAACCATTAAAGTCACAATGAGCTATTACTACACATCTAAGAGAGTAATTGAAGAAAAAAAAATTAGTAAAAACATCAAATGCTGGCAAGAATGTGGAAAAAGGGCCTCCCTGGTGGCCTAGGGGTTAAGTCTCAGTGCTACCACCCCATGGCCTGAGTTTGATTCCAACTAGGAAGCTGAGTTTCATCCCACATGGCACAGCAGACCTCTCCTGTCTCTCCTACGCTCTCCTTAGCAGCGTATTTCAGTGGATCTGCCTGTTATGTTCCCCACTCTGTCTCTGGGGAATCCTCTCACCCACTGCACCTCTGGCAGTGGGTTATTCTATGCAAAAATAAATAAAACCTTTTTAAAAAATCAGAAAAAAAAAACAGATGCTGATTTGTTGCTGTTAGTACAAAATAATATGTTGTTCTGAGAAATAGTTTGTCATTTTCTTTTTTTTTTTAAGATTTATTTATTTATGCATACAAGCACTGGGGTACAGGCCAGAGGTGTGGGGGGGTGAGAGGATTCACCACAGAGAGCGGGGA
>JAGFMF010011610.1:239786-254774 GCA_019455555.1 Galemys pyrenaicus | reverse complement strand
CCTGTACCCCAGTGCTTGTATGCATAAATAAATAAATCTTTAAAAAAAAAAAAAACATGTAGTGGAGCCTCCCTGCTGGCTCAGTGGGTTAAGCAACACACTATGAAGCAAACTGCAGCCACTGCAGCATGAGTTCGATCCCTGCCTCCGGCCAGGGAGGGGACCCACATGGCACAGCAGAGCTCCCCTGCCTCACCTGCTGCTCCCCTCAGCAGTGTGTTTCAGTCAGTCTGCCTGTTCTGCTCCCTACTCTGTCTGGTGATTCCTCTCACCTCCTGTACCTCTGGCCTGTACCCCAGCGCTTGTATGCATAAATAAATAAATCTTTAAAAAAAAAACTTTAAAAAAGAAAATGTAGTGAATATACACACAATGGAATACTCCTTAGTTATAAAGAAAAAGATGAATTCTTGCCATATGCAATAACATGCACAGATCTGGAAACTATGCTAACCAACATAAGCCAGAAGAAAAAAGAAAAAACACTCATGAAATACAGAGAACAGGGCCGCCCTGGTGGCGCAGTGGGTTAAGCAACGCACTATGTAGCAAACCGCAGCCACTGCAGCACGAATTCGATCCCTACTGCTGGCCAGGGAGGGGACCCACATGGCATAGCAGACCTCTCCTGCTGTGCCCGCTGCTCCCCTCAGCAGTGTACTTCAGTTGATCTGCCTGTTCTGCTCCCCGCTCTCTGTGGTGAATCCTCTCACCCCACACACACCTCTGGCCTGTACCCCAGTTCTTGTATGCATAAATAAATAAATCTTTTTAAAAAAAAAAAAAGGAAATACAGAGAACAAAATAAAGAAATTGATATAAACCAAGCCAAAAACAAACCCTAAAAACCTGACTGTAAAGTTGAGGCTACCATAGGGGGACGATATGATCCTCTAGGTAGAAAATGTGATGGGAGCTACAGAAATGCTACTAGACTTAGTAAGCAAATTCAGTAAGTTTGCAGAATATTAGTATAAGAAACCAATTGCAGTTCTGCAATTATCAACACAAAATCAGAACTTGAAATGACTTAAACACTATTTATAATAGCATCAAGAAATATGAAAGAATAAAGATAATTCTGTCAAAAGATACGAAAAACAGGTACACCCTAAGCTGCAAAACATTGCTGAAAGTAACTGAAGAAGGCCTTTTTAAAAACGGCAAGACATATTATTGTTTTAAGTCAGAAAACTAAATATCACTAAGACATCAATTCTGTTCCCCCTATTGTCTGTATATTTAATGTAATTCCTTGAAAATCCCAATGAAACTTTCTGTGGAAATTGGCCTATTCATAAATGTTCAGAGAAGCTTTAACAGCCAAAACCCAGAAATGATGCAACATCAACCACCAGGTGAATGATAAACAACTTGTGGTATATCCATGCAATAGAATATTATTCCACAATAAAAAGGGATGAACTGAGACACACCACACAGTGGATGAATCTTTTAAAAATTACAGTGAGTAAAAGGACACAAAATCCACAATGACAGAAAGCAGTTCAGCGGTTGCCAGGGAGGAATGGTGTATTACAAAGGTCCTTGAGGGAATATTTTGGGAGTGATAGATATGTCCATGTGTTTCACTGAGGTGATAGTTTCGTGGATGTATGCATATAGAAAAACTTAGCAGATCATTTATTTTTTTAAAGATTTATTTATGCATACAAGAACTGGGGCACAGGCCAGAGTTATGGGGGGGGGGAGGTAAGAGGATTCACCAGAGACAGAGAGGGGAACAGAACAGGCAGATGTACTGAAATACACTGCTGCGGGGAGCAGCAGGCAAGGCAGGAGAGGTCTGCTGCGCCATGTGGGTACCCCCCTACCCCCAGCCATGGATCAAACTCCTTCTGCAGTGGCTGCAGATGCTTCATGGCACAGTGCTTAAGCCCCTGCACCACCAGGGTGGTCCCAAATCAAGCACTTTTATACATGCTGTTTATTGTACATTACTTCTCCCTTGATAAAGCTGCTAAAAAAAAAGGATTCAGGATCAAGAATGATCTAGGTCATGTGGCTAACATACCCAAGTTTGCAGGAGAACTGAACCAAGGGCCTCAGTTTCTTCTGAGTCAGGACCAGAGCTTTTCAAAAGCTCCAAATGTGCAGGACACAAAGGCAATCAGAGCAGCCAGTCTCTCTAGCTACCCCCACCTTCCACCCTTACTGTTTCTCTTCACCTCTACTCCCCAGTTAAAGCAGCTATGAAACATTATATGCTCATGAATCTACACCTCCACGATGAGAAAGACTTAAAATGCAGCAACTCCAACAAGAAAGATAATACAAACTCTATTTCACTGTGTGGACAGAGTCCCACCAGAAGGAATGCACCACCAGAGATTCAAGTTGTTTTGGTTGTATTCTAAATTAAGAAGTAAGTGTCCCCCTGCCACAGTACAGAGGAAAACACTGAACACCACTAAGGATCACTGGATATGTTACAACTAGATTTGACTGCACGTAATAGAAAACCCAGTCGTTTATATACGAGTTTATTGTCTCACTTTTATTGAAGCCCAGAGGTAAGAAACCAGGGACTATTTCGGCAGCTCTGGGATCATCAGGCTCTCAGGCTTCTTCTGTCTCCTTTAACATGTGGCTTCCATCCCCGAGGTCACATGGTGTCTGCTGGAGATCTTTGATCTGAGCAGTAGGAGCAAGGCAAGGAGAAAGGCAAAGGGCAGCACCCCCACTCTCCTGGAAGGCAAAGTGGTGCTGCCAGAGGGGGCAGAGGAGGCAGTCCGGTGCCTGACCATTTGCGTCAAAAAAGATCATGGACACCAGAACAAGCCTGGATTGGCACTTGGGCTGCCTTGTACCCTTGAGGGTGCTGCCTGAAAGAGCTCTTCACCAGAGCTAAAACATGACCTTGGGTAACGGTTGACAGGTAAATAATACAGATTTGAACTGCAAGGTTCACGTCTAAGCGAATTTTGTCTTTTTTTCCCAGCCAGTGAAGAGCACACAGGCAGCCCCCCACTACACAAATTATGCAGTCCAGTTTCTCACATTTGGGGAAGCTGCCAGGGTTAGTACATCTGGGGTGCAAAGGATAAGCCTCGCCCTGGGACTACCACCTTCGTGACCATGTTATTGGCCTGCCAGGTAAGTGTGTGCACATTTTCTTGTTAACGGACCAGTAAACACGGAATACTGATAAACACAGTCCAGTACTATAAGTGCATTTTCTCTTCTTTCCGATTCTTAACCTTTACTCCAGCTTACTTTACTGCAGAACACAGTATATAATACATATAACATACAAAACATGGTAACAGTTGACTATTAGTAATTAAGTTTTGGAGAAATCAAAAGTTACACTCAGGCTTTTTACTGCTTTTTACTCTGTGCGGACAGAGGTGCATGTGGTCAGCGCCCCTATTTTTCAAGGGTCAGCTGCAAGGCACAATAATTGAGTGTGGTACGAAGATTTTCTTTCCCTTGAAGAGCTTCTACAAAAGAGCTCCACTTCTGTGTCCTGGTCCCAGCCTTCAGGGACTGCAGTACAAGTGCAGGCAGGGCCTCTCCCCGTGGAGTTAACCTGGCACTGGGAAACACCACGAAGGTTCTGCCCCTTGCAGCTTTGTCCCTGAGGCTACTCAAACGCCCAGTGTTCTGAACTGCCTGTGGTGAGCTGAGTGAACAGGCACAGTCAAGCAAGAGGAGTATTTGCCATCCCCAAGCACGTACTTGCAAAGTGGTTACAGTCCTCAAATTCAGAAAAGTATATTATCATCAGGGAAGGTAGGAAGCTTTGGGGGGTTCTGTTCAGAATGAAGGAAATGCTCTCAGGCAGTGAGAGGCAGAGAGAAGGTAGTCAGAAGGCGGTTGCTCTCATCAGTCCTGGCGCTCCTCCCCGGCCACCCACATCTGCCCAGCCCGTTCTCTCATGCCAGAGCCAGGAGCATGTGCCCGGCACCGAGTGGCCGCACCATGGCTTATGAAACTTGGCTCCTGGCTGCCTCACACCTGGGAGGCAGCAGGAACTTGAACAAGTGGTTGGCTCTCCAGCTGGAGCCCCTCCCATAAGCACAAGCTTGGAAAGTAAGCAGCCCCTCTACCCCAAGAAAGGCGTGCCCCTGCCTACACCTTGGTGACCAATGAGCTGGGTATTTTTCCCAGCTTTGGTGCTCTGACCACACTACTCCAAGGACCAGCTTCTCCTCAGCTGCTGGGCTCCTCCACACTGTCGTTGAACTTGATCGAAGTGAGCCTGGCCGTGCTCCCTCAAAACTCATAAAAGCATTAAAGGCCCAGGACACAACACCAGGAGAGGGTAGGAAGCCTGGAAGGGAACATCCTGGGCTTCTGGGCCTCCTGTCCAAGCAGAGTACTTCAGTTACAATTATTATAACAATATTCTTTTTTGCTTAAAAATAGATTTAAGAGAACTAAAGGCTATAAAGTAAAGTAAGTCTTCCTCTTTCCACACTTAGGGGCACTCTGGGATCGCAACAGGTTTAACTTTATAGAAATGTGCTAAGTGTATTCTGCTGAATGCATTTGAAGTGGTTTTATTTATTAAATTTCGTTTAATAATAACTAATTTATAAAGTACATCTTAGTTACATTGAAAATGGAAGTGGAAAAAGTAAAGTAAAAATAAACGATTACCGGGCCTCCCTGGTGGCGCAGTGGGTTAAGCAACGCACTATGAAGCAAACCTCAGCCACCACAGCACGAGTTCGATCCCTGCTGCCGGCCAGGGAGGGGACCCACATGGCACAGCAGACCTCTCCTGCTGTGCCCGCTGCTTCCCTCAGCAGTATACTTCTGTTGATCTGCCTGTTCTGCTCCGCACTCTGTCTCTGGTGAATCCTCTCACCCCCACACCTCTGGCCTGTACCCCAGTACTTGTACGCATAAATAAATCTTTAAAAAATAAATAAATAAAATAACGATTACCCTTCTCAGGGTGCAGTTCTTGAGATGACCACCAGGTGTCAGAGTTATCAACCATATTCTCAAAAATAGAACTGGAAAGTTACAGGAGAAAAGTGCCTGGTTGGAAATGAGATGGCAAGATCCCTCCCTGAACTGGGTTATTTGGCCCTTTGACCCAGTATTTCGTCTACTTAGGGTTGGGGGAAGGGATTAAGTGAACCTGCAGCAAAAACATATATTTATTTCTTAGACCACAGATTCCGCTTCAGCTGGGTACTCTGATCTTTAGAGCTCTGTTAAAGCACTATTACATTTCACGTGGGAAATATTAGAATGGCTGGACAGTTAACTCTTCTACAGCTGCGAGGCTACTTTTGAAAGCCAGGGCCATCTTTCCACTCCTCAGTCGGCCGCTGAGAAGGAGGGGGAAAGAGAGAGGACACACACAGAGGAAGCTTTGTTATGGCCATCCCTGTTTTTCAAAGGAAATTCCAATTCTTCATGAGTTCTTCCCACTTAACCTCCCCACTTAACCTCCCCTCCAATTTGACTGCGCACGTATGCTTCCTTCACCAGGCCAGACCTGGCCGCTGTCTGGAGCAGCCGAGCTAGCTATCAAACACCGGCCTCCATGCCTGAGAGCAGCCGGCAGGGCGTCTCCCACCACAACTTGCGGGCTGTCGCCCAGGGGTAGTTACGCTGCTCTTCCTCCAGGGGCTGGGGGTTGGCACCGCGCACAGGCTCAAGAACGCCGGTGGCAAGCCTCATCTTGTATATTTCTTGAATCTCCAATATTCAGGCGAGGGGGGGCATGGTATTGAAGCATTTACAACGAAGACAAGTGCGAGAAGGGGACAACGACCTTGGCTCCAGAAGGAGCAAACCTCTTCCCGGAGGGCACAGCTAGGGAGTGTCAGAAAGAGAGAAGCCTTAGCACATGACCCAGCTGACACGCGTCCAGGATGTTCCTTGGATCACATCCCACCTCTGGCTTTGGGACTAGGAAGGGGTTAACCTACATAGCCTAGGGTTTTTCATGGGTGCAACATTTCTGTGTTAAATGTTGGCATTTCTGGGCCTCCCTGGTGGTGCAGTGGGTTAAGCAATGCACTGTGAAGCAAACTGCAGCCACTGCAGCATGAGTTCGATCCCTGCCCCTGGCCAGGGAGGGGACCCACATGGTGCAGCAGACCTCTCCTGCCTCACCTGCTGCTCCCCTCAGCAGTGTGTTTCAGTCCATCTGCCTGTTGTATTTCCTGCTCTGTCTCTGGTGGATCCTCTCACCTGCCTGGACTCTGGCCTGTACCCCAGCTCTTGTATGCATAAATAAATCTTATCTTTAAAAAAATAAATAAATAAAAATGTTGGCATTTCTATGTTAAATGCCAAGTCTGTGGAAGTGGGTACGAAATAGAAGAGAACTAAGAAAGCAGTTCAACATTTCACTGACCATGTTACTGATACTGAAATACTACTTGAGACTTCTGATTTCCATGAATTGTGACAGGCAGATTAAGGCAACCCTTTTATGTGATTTCAATGACCTCATCTGCTAAACTGGCACATTCTATGTAGGCCAGATGAAGCAACAGTAATTATTTAAGTCACTATACACCTTAAATGCTACATACATAATTTAAGATGATACACCTGGGGTGCCATACACATAATAAAAATGCCAGTTATTATTAAAACATAAGTAGTATTCATATTCAGATATGAGTATGCATTGTGTTTGATATTTCAAACATAATATACAAGCCAAATGCTTCACTTAAAATAAAAAGGGATAAAACAATGTTTATATTGAGATCCACATTAATCTACCATGACTGGTATAATAACTGTTGCTTTGATGTGGCCAATACTGGTATGGCAATTGAGATTTTTTTTCCATTATCCCATTACATATAAGAGGTAAAGAACAGAAAGAATCTCTCATAACGCTAACCATACTATACCCCTGATCATTTCAGTGGGAATGCTCTCTCTGCGGAGATCAGATTGTGCCAAGGGTACGGGCCAGGAAGCACCACCCTAATCCTCTCCGGGTTTGTCCATCTCAAAGAGGCCAGGTTAAGGATGGGCCTCCCCCCGAGGGTACCGAAGACACTGGTGACTCCTGGACCCACGAGATTCCTGATAAGTCAAAGAGCGTCCCAAATCCCTGAGAAGTCTTGCAATCCATTACAATTTCTACTTTATTAGGTCACTTGAGTGACAAGGGTTTCACAAGTCCAAAATAGACATCACTGGTCTAGATGTATCTTGAGACTCCCCGGGCTTCAAGGTCCTCGGGAGAAGGAAAAACAACCAACAGAGTCTCACGGGTGCGCCTCATAGAATCAAATACCTGCTTGCCACCCGCCCCCTCCTGTTTAATCACGCGTTGGGTAGGTGAGTCAGAGAGGAGGTGGGTGGTTGTGTTTGGTTTTGCCATGTGTTTGGTATCCTAATAACAATGACTCCTCCCTCTACTTAATCTTTCCACAGAGACCCCCACCTCCGAAGCCCAGCATTCAGTCAGTCGAAAGGCCTGATTCAGGATCTCCAGTCTCTTCACCAGTACCCAGGCTATTTCCCTTCTATAAAGTGAGTGAGGAGATCATTAATATGAATGCATAAAAATCAAAGACTGCCTGAATCAGGCATGCGTTTAGGGGTAAGGTAAGGCCAAGTTAATAGCTCAAAGGTCACTGACCATAATTATCCCTTCCACAAGGGCAGCCTTCCTCACCTGTAGTCAAGCAGCTTCTGAGGCTGACAAAGAGCTGTGCCTGTCCAAACGCCAGAGGAAACATTCCTCACTAGGTCTCCAGGCCCAGCTTCAGCGACAGGGACCAGAAAAATAAACAGACTAAACCAATAGAAACAAGAGAGAACTGGTTCTCCTGCTCTCTAGATGGTTCGTGACATTTCAATTATATCCAACACAATATAGCTGAATTATTTTTAACCTTCAAGGGAACTTCTGGCTTAACAAAAGAAATATTAGATGGTAGAGTTGAAGGATAGCCAGAAGCAGAGACGAGCCTTATAAATGGTACTCTCCACAGTATGGGGTCGGTGAAGTGTGGATTTTATACAAGTAGTATTGCTGGAAGTAAAAGAATTACCCTGGAAATCAGGAACCCAAGTCTGTTAAACCAAGCTCAGACACTAACCCATACTTTCTGTGCCAGAACAAGACACTTAACTGCCTCGGACCTGATGTGAACAGCTTAAAGTTTCAAAAATCTTTTTGATCTTGAATTATTATACTATAGTATTGAATATGTTTCTAGACTGTCATTTCCCACAAGAATAACCACGAATGTAAATTTAAAGGGAAAAACATACACATGATATATCAATGCCACACCAGGGTCTAGTAATGCTGTTGAGACATGATCTTGCTATGGCCAGGGTACCTGGTTAATAAAACCACAAAAATGCCAACATTTTTATCAGCACAGATCTCTATGATTACACCAATCATTGGAGAAAATAAAAATTGTCCTATGTCCTATATACTATGACTGTTACATGGAGTATGTCTCTATGAAACAAAAATATCTTACGTCTTTTAAGCCTATATCCAGGGTTTCAAAGGAACATTTAGTACGAAAACAAAGCTGACCAATAAGTCGTCCTGAGCGACCACCTCTGCTTTTCAAGTTCATACTCAGTGTTTCTGCAGCGAGATTCGTGGTTGCCACATCATGGCCTCCCATGTGAGCCAACTGTACTAGAACAACTCTTGTTATAAAACTCTTGGCCGGAGCCCTCGTGGCAGAGCCCACGTGTGTATACAAACACATGGCTCACCTTGCAATAAGCACATAGGATTTCAGATATGGGAACATGAATATGAACTCAGAGCAAATAAAAGAGTTCATGTTCTTGTGAACATACAAACCATGTGGCTTTGGCAAACTGAAGGCTCAGACAGGAATAGAAAACCAAGTGAACTAGAGCCGGCCAGCTTCCTTACACAGGCCTCTAGATACAGCTCCCCTCCAAGTGAAATGGGGGGGGGGGGGATTTGGCATCTACATTCCTAAGTGCTTTTGTTCATCTATTGTGAACAACAGGCCCTTTTATTTTGCTATTGGTGACTGCCAACAGTATCTAGTATGTTAAAAGAGTGAATTATCTTTACTCTAAAACCTGCCATGATCTATCTCTTCAGTTCTTAGAGGCATTTTCTTCACTGTGCCCTGTTACTGCCCTGGCTTAGGTAAACAATGTTTATTCTAAGTCAGTTCATCCCTACCCTAAGGCCTCTGTATTATCTGTCCTCTTTACCTGCAATGCTCTTTACCCTTCACAAGGGTAGTCCATTCAGATCTCAGCCTCCAGGTTACCCAACAGGGAGGCCCTCCCTGGCCACCCAGTATAAATTATCTACCAGTACGTCCTATGTCACAGCACCCTATTTTAATTCTCTGCCCAATGCTTTATACCACGTTATATACGTCCTCATTCCCTGTCTTCTCTCAGTAGTTTTTAAATAAGCTCATGAAAATAAAAATCCTTGTGTCTCATTTGCTACATATTTCCAACACCTAGATCAGTAGTCTACCTTTAGAAAGTGCTCAATAATATTAATTGCAAAATGAGTGGACAGTTGGATGAAGAGAAGGATCCAACCATCAAACATTTATGAAGTGGCCTATGAGGCACTGGGAATTCAAAGAGAAAGACTTTCCTTCAATGGCTCCACAAGAGTGAATATTTCTATGTCACAACATACGAGAAAAATGCTTACAGACGTGGACCAAGCCTCCTACCCAAGATTAGAGTGAGGACGACTTCTAAGGAAAATTAACATTTGGCCAAAAGGACAAAGGATACGCTGTTGAGGAATATTACAACCAAAGTATCAAATCTGAAAGCAGAGCAGAGGTTCCAGGTGCCCTAGGAGGTCTGGTGTGGCTGGTGCCACAGGTAAAGGAATGAGAGAGCGCCTTAAAAAGAGAAGTGGCAGCCGTGGAGGTCAGTCTATGGACATTGGATTTTAATGTTGTAAATAAATAATGGGAGCTAAGGAGACATGTTTAAGCAGAGAAGTGATGAGATGGTTTTATGCTTTATAAAGATAATTTTGGCAATGAGAGCAACTAGTCAGAGAAAGAACAAAGCACTCAGGAAGCTGTTGTCTAGCCAGGTTTTAAAAAAAAAAAAATGCAAAGAATCCCAACTCTTTGTGGCAATAGAAACAGAAAAGAGGAAACAGATTTGAAAGCTATTAATTTGAAAGGTAGAATCAATAGAGTTTTGGGGGAAGTAAGAGAAAGGATGGGGTTAAAGAAAATCCCAGCTTCTGGTTTGTGTCATCAAAATGAATGGTTCTCCTGCTTTGGGCCTGTGACTGCATTCGCTCTGTTTGTAATGACTGAATCTGAGTCTGTTTGCTTACATGAGCTCATGGACACTTGCCTAAGGAGCTATCTATAATCCTAGAACAAATGTTAGTTTTCTACTTAATAGGTAAATTTGTATAGAAGTCCCTCTGATGTGTGTGTGCATCAAATCTACAAGGTTAATGATTTATCTGTTCATACAGATACACATGTTATTATTTCAATGCACAGCCATTTTTGGAGGCACATACTGATCCATCATCACGGAAGGATGACTATTGGTCTAAATATAGATATGCCTGTCACCTCAGAGAAAGAACAGGCCAGAAGTCATGGTTCTACTTACTCCAAGGAAGTCTTAAATAAAATTGAGAAACAAATCAATGGAATTTTTCTTCAGTCTGTAAATCTGATGTAAAAACCAAATTATGATTGCCTCACCTAGGTTTCACCTCTCTTGATCTTAACTGCTTCATTTAGCCCCCAGCTCCATCTAAAGCTGCCCTGCCCCCACGCCAAGATATTTCTCAAAGTCCTCAAAGGGTATCTCACAGCTTCTGAAAAACAAGTACAAACAGCTATCTGGCCAGACACCCTGCAGGGATACCAGTTTTTCTTTTCTCCTACGATAGCTCCCATCTGCTGCTACGATCTAAGAGGTCAAATAAAGAATATGTGCTCTGGTGCCAGCGTGGGTGTGAATCCTGACTTTGCCATTGATGAGCTGTGTGATCTCAGCCAAGTTATTTAGCCTCTCTGTGCCCTGGTTTCTGCCTTTGTAAAATAAGAAGTATTATTATCTAACCTAGCTCATGGAGAGCTGTGATGCTTAAATGAGTTAATATTTACAAAGCACTCAGAATAATGCCCGCACATAGTAAGAACTCAGTAAGTATAAGCTATTATTCCTACTACTGCTGCTTCTGCTGGCACTGGGAAGCCTCTGACAGATCCTGCCATAAAGTGCCAAAGCTACAGGAGTTATAGTATTACAGTAAGGGACAATACCCTCTCTTTTTTTAAGATTTTTTTTTTTTTTAATTTATGGGATGTAAGCCGTGGGGTGGGCGTGGGGGTAAATAAGAGGATTCACCAGAGACAGAGTGAGGAGCAGAACAGACAGATCTACTGAAATACACTGCTGAGGGGAGCAGTGGGAGAGACAGTCTACTGCAACGTGTGGGTCAGCTTCCTGGCCTGGGATGGAACTCATGTTGCTGTGACTGGAGATAGCTTGATAGCACTGAGACTTTAACCCCTGTGCCACCAGGGAGGCCCCAATGCACTCCTTTTATAACATGGTACCAAAAGGGTCACAAAGCCATACTGCTTATGCTCAGTGCTTTCTGAAATTACCAGTAAGAGTTCTTTACACTTTTACTTGAGTCTTCCCGTCTCACACTATCCTCCCAAGGACTGAGATGGGAGTCTGAGGCACCAGGGCTACCAGACAATGAGTGACAGGCACCACACGGCCTCCCTCCCTAAAGCAAGCCTTTGTTACAGGGTAAGTGGGTCCAGCCTGGCTCTAGCTCCCTTAAAATGAGTTCTTCCCTTAGAACCAGGGTTCCAAAAGAATCTTTCCCTCCTTTCACCTAAACAGATTCCTGGAAACAATGACTTCCCAGTTGTTCTAAAGAGAAAGTTTAAATCATCCTTTTAAAAGAATGAAAGACCAGCTGTATCATCAAATTATTTGTAAATCGAAAGCAATGACAAACTGCAAAAATATGCTAAATTAAAGACTAAATAGCTGTGATATGGACTTTTTTGATGATGAAGTATCTATGAAGTCTTACCATTATGACAGGGAGATGGAAAAGAAATTTTAAATATGAGTTCATCAAACTTAGCATCAAAAACCACCCAATTCATAGGAATAATTCTAATAAAGATATGCAAGGCCTACCCAGAAAATGAAGAAGCCTATTTAAAACCAGTGTAGAGAAATATGCCATTTTCCTAGACACAAAGATTTAATATTGTGAAGATACATGTCCTCCCTAGATTGATCTGCAGACTTTATTTCAATTCCATTCAAAATCTCAGCAACTTGGGCCCTCCCACCCCTGGTAGTGCAATGAGTTAAGCAAAACACTATGAAGCAAACCACAGCCACTGGAGCACGAGTTCAATCCCTGCTGCCAGACTGGGAAGCAAACCACAGCCACTGCAGCATGAGTTCAATCCCTGCTGCCAGCTTGGGAGGTGACCCACATGGTGTGGCAGACCGCTGCTCCCCTCAGCAGTGTGTTTCAGTAGATCTGCCTGTTCTGCTCCCCACTCTGTCTCTGGTGGATCCTCTCACCTCCCCACTTAGGGTGGAACTGGGATTCTGGAACTTCCCCCTTTCCTGGGGACCACTCTGTTACAACACCTCTTGCCTGTACCCCAGCTCTTGTATGCATAAATAAATGAATCTTTAAAAATAAATAAATAAAACCAAAATCTCAGCAACTTTTTGTGGAAACTGACAGGATGATCCTATATTTTATATGAAATGCAAAGGGACAAATACGCCAAGACAATCTTGAAGAAGAAAAACAAAACTGAAAATTAACAGGGGATTAATCCCCTAAATCATATATTATAATATAAACCAATATTACCCCATTTAAAAAAATACAGTTTGAGGACCTCCCTGGTGGCGCAAGGGGTTAAGCATCCGCAGCCACAGCAGTAGTTCAATCCCCAGCCAGAGGGGTGACCCACATATCCAGCAGACCTCTCCTGTCTCGCCCACTGCTCCCCTCAGTAGTGTGTTTCTGCCTCTTCTGTTCCCCACACTGTCTCTGGTGACTTCTCTCACCCCCCACATCTCTGGCCTGTATCCTAGTTCTCATAGGCATAAATAAATCTTTAAAAAAATACACTTTAATAAAAAAGGTGAAAGATTTACACTACAATGGCAAAACTTACTAAAAAACCATAGCAATTATATCAGTGTGGTATCAGCACAAACTTTTGCCAGTTAAAACATAGTTACACAAACCAATGAAATTAAAAGAGTTTAGAGGGCCTCCCTAGTGGCGCAAGGGGTTAAGTCAGAGCCCCTGCCAGGGAACTGACCCAGGTGGCACAACAGACCTCTCCTGTTCTGCTCCCTGCTCTGTCTCTGGTGAATCCTCTCACCAACTGCACCCCCCACTCAGGTCTTGTATGCATAAATAAATCTTAAAAAATAAAAAAAAAAGGGACCCCCTTGGTGGCGCAGTGGGTTGGGCAGCGCACTATGAAGCAAACCATAGCCACTGCAGCACGGGTTTGATCCCTGCCACCGGCTGGGGAGGTGGCCCACATGGTGCAGCGGACCTCTCCTGCCTCCCCCACTGCTCCCCTCAGCAGTGTATTTCACTGTTCTGTTCTGTTCCCCATCTGGTGGATTCTCTCAGCCCCCACACCTCTGGCCTGTACCCCAGTGCTTGTGTGCATAAATAGACAAATCTTTAAAAAAAAATAAAATAAAAAGAAGAAATTAAGTGTTTAGAAATAGGCTCTCACCTGTACAGTCCTCTAATTTATAATAATGATACAATTGTAGGACAGACAGGGAAGTTTGGTCTTTTCAAAATGGTACTGGGTTATTTGAATATCCACAGAGAAAAACAAATGAAACTTGACCTCTGTCTTATACCAATCACAAAACTTAACTCTAGAAGGACTGTAGACATAAGTTGGAAAGCCAAAATATTCAAATAACCAGAAGATCTTTTAGAAGAATATCTTCATGCCCTTCAGGACAGGCAATGACTTCTAAAGTAGGACACAAAAAGCATAATCTATAAAGGGAACAATTGATGAATTGGAGTTCATTATGAACTTTTGCTCATCAAGACACCATTAAGAGAATGAAAGCAAAGCACACAGTGGAAGAATACATTTACAGTACACATATTCACCAGAGGACCATATCTAGAATGTATAAAGAATATCACAATAAGAAACAGATAAAACAAATTTAAAAAGGTAAGGGGCAAAAGACTTGACAAAAGAGAATATCCAAATAGCCAGGAAAAAAGTACTAAAAAGGGGCTCATATCATTAGTCATTAAAGAAATGCAAATTAAAAGTACAGTAAGATATTATTGGGGTCCTGGTAATATTCTATTCCATGATCTGGGTGGTGATTTCATGGGGAAAAAAAGTCATTGAATTGTACACTTTGGATTTGTACACTCTTCTACCTATATTATGGTTTAATAAAAATATTTATTAAAAAAGAAAATTGCTCCCTGGTGGTGCAAGGGGTTAAGCACTACACCATAAATCATCCACAGCCACTGCAGCATGAGTTCGAGCCCCTGCCAAGGAAGGGACCCACATAGCCCAGCAGACCTCTCCTGCCTCAACCGCTGCGCCCCTCACCAGTATTTTTCAATCTGCTGTTCTGCTCCCCACTCTCTCTGATGAATCCTCTCACCCCCCACACCTCTGGCCTGTACCCCAGTTCTTGTATGCATAAATAAATCTTTAAAAAAAAAAAAAAAAGAAAGAAAGAAAAAGTGATGGGCCTCCCTAGTGGCGCAGAAGGTTAAGCAAAGCACTTTGAAGCAAACCGCAGCCACTACACCACAAGTTTGATCCCTGCCACTGGCCAGGGAGGGGACCCACATGGCGCAGCAGACCTCTCCTGCTGTGCCCGCTGCTACCCTCAGCAGTGTGTTTCAGTCAGTCTGCCTGTTCTGCTCCCCATTCTGTCTCTGGTGAATCCTCTCACCTCCCTGGACTCTGGCCTGTACCCCAGCTC
>JAGFMF010011610.1:195302-230934 GCA_019455555.1 Galemys pyrenaicus | reverse complement strand
GGCCCCGCGCCCCTCAGCCGCCCCGCGGCGCCCCCGGCGCGACCCCCGGGCCGCGCACCCCGAGCTGCCTCCGGGAGGGGGGGGGGAAAGGGCCCGGATCCTCCTTCTCCCCCTCCTCCTTTCCCTCCTCCCCTCCTCTTACCCCCTACCCTGACCCTTTCCCACCTTCCTGGCCCCTCACCCCGACCCTCTCCCCGGCCCTCGCCTCCCCTCCCCCGCCTCGCCCCACCGGCTTCCCACCACGGCCTCTCTCGGCGAGGAAACTCTGGCCTCCGCTTCCTCCTCCTCCGACTCGGACACCGGCGGAGCCTCCCCGCCCCCGCGGAAGAAACCCCGAGCCTCGGCGGCGGAGGGAGCAGGAGAGCCCGGGGCTTCGGCAGGCAGAGCAGGCCTCTCCCCTCCGACCTCGTCGTCCTCGTCGTCGTCCTCCTCCTCCTCCTCCTCCGTGGTGGTAGTGGTGGGACTCTCCCCGGCTGCTGCCCCTTCGGCCGCCGCTGCCGTCCCCCACCGAAGTAGCGGCCACAGCCTGGTCAGCGGCAGCATCATGCAGGCCAACGGGGCAGGAGGAGGAGGAGGAGGTGGTGGCGGCGGCGGCGGCGGAGGAGGGGGCGGCGGGGGCCAGGGACAGACCCAGGAACTCGCTTGCCTGTCGGCCCAGAACGGGGAGTCGTCGCCCTCGTCGTCGTCGTCCGCGGGGGACCTGGCCCATGCCAATGGGCTTCTGCCTTCCGCCCCCTCCGCCGCCAGCAACAATAGCAACAGCCTGAATGTCAATAACGGGGTCCCCGGCGGGGCCGCCGCCGCAGCCTCCGCCACCGTCGCAGCTGCCTCTGCCACCACCGCCGCCGCCTCTTCTTTGGCCACCTCAGAACTGGGCAGCAGCCTCAAGAAGAAGAAGCGGCTCTCCCAGTCAGATGAGGATGTCATTAGGCTAATAGGACAGCACTTGAATGGCTTAGGGCTCAAGTAAGTATCCCTCACAGGCAGCTGGTGTGGACGGGCCGAGGGGCTGGGGCTGCGGGGCCTGGGGGCTGCAGAGAGCTCAGTCAAAGAGAGAATTCCTGCTGGGCACGCAGGGCCCAGGACACAGGAGGACACAGCTTGGGCCGACCAGGAAGGAGGAGCTGACTTGAAGGGAAACAGGAAAATCAGTCAGCCCCACAAATTGTGCCATGAGACAGTTGGGGCCTGGGAAGGGACAGTTGAAGCCAAAAGATTTACCCCTCCCCACACACCTTCGGAGCTTAATTGTCTGTCAATAAAGACAGATGCGGGAGGGTGTCTCTGCATGTGTTGGGGGAGGGGTGGCTTAGAGCTGGTGGAAATAATGAACCTTGGAGGATTTGTTTTTCAAGTGTATCTATCTCGGAGGCATCTTTGTGGGACATCTCCCCACCCCCAGCCATGACAGACAACCCAGGCAAACTACCAATCAGTAAAGACAATCATCTACAAGTGTTTATGGGAACTGAGGGACTGGGATAATTCGGGAGGTTATTGAAGAAATCTGATGGGAATAATGAAGGAAGATCCGTGCTGATGTCATTTAAAGGCCCTTATGCGCGTGCAAGGAGGCTCCTCCTAACTAGTGTGAAAACCTAATTTAATACCCAGAAGATGATTGCCTCTGAAAAGGGTCATCTGATCTGGTGAATCATTTATTTTCAAATACAATTTAGGTGGCCTTCTGTACCTAAAATAGGGTGAAGGTAAACCGCGACCTTGGACAAAAACCACCCTTTTGTATACACAAAGAAAAACTGAGGGGGTAGAAGGTAGGGTGGGTGGGAGTGCCTTGGAGCCACATGGAGGAGGTGGTCGAAGCCCAACCAGAAAAAGAGGAAGGGGGAGAAACATGCAACAGTTTCTTAGCTTCAAAGGGTAGATTAAGCTCTTTAAACTAGCCGGTGTGTGGTTTTAGATTGATAGATTTGTTCTGGGAGAAATGGAGCACTTTTTAAATGACATAAGTGTTTGGGTTCTCAGGTTATTGTACTGTTTAGCTTAAAAATAAGTGGAACTGAATTAGCATTGAAATTTAAAAATTATGTAAGGCCTATAAAGGAAGTTTCTTAGATATGAAAATAACTGTTGGAAGAAGCCACATTTGATGAATCTTTTAAAGTCTCAAAGATAAATACATTGTAAGATTTCACTTGGTTCCCGAAGGAAAAGGATTAGTATGGAAACAGATTTTGTAAATGCTAACAGAACATTTTACTGAGACAAGAAGCAAGCTGACAGCAGCAGGAGGAAATAACTCGTGACTGTTTGGAACCTACACCATAGTAAATTTGCTATTTTTAGTATAGAGAGAAAGGGAATGATTTTTGATGCTGGATTTATTTTATTTGAAAGATTGACCAAGTAGAATTTCTGTGCAAAAATAATATCCGAATGTGAGACACATCTAACTCGGGTCATTTCTCCTACCTTACGGAGCCAGTAGTTTTTAATCCTTCAAAATGTAGTAATGGAGTTACTGTATAGATCCTGGCTTTTTGATTATTTAACCAGTCAGTTACAACACACCTTATATTTCATTTAACTTCTGAGGCATTAAATAGCAAAAGTATGAAGAACTTATTTTGATTCAATTTCAAGAATTTGATTAAACATAAATGTAAGTGACAGCATTAAAATCTGTTAGTTTAGTTAAGCACATTAAAACTATTTCTTTTTTCCTTCATCCTGAGTTTTCTTAAAAACTTTTGCAACTGTTTTCATAGACATTAATTTATTTGGAAGAGTAAAACCCTAAAGTTGGTCAGGTCTTTTTTACACTGTATCTCTCCTGCAGCCAGACTGTTGATCTCCTCATGCAAGAGTCAGGATGTCGTTTAGAACATCCTTCTGCTACCAAATTCCGAAATCATGTCATGGAAGGAGACTGGGATAAGGTAAAGTAGGGCATATAGAGCTGTGTGACTGCTGCTAAAATTATATATTTGATGTGCATTTTGTGACATTTCTGTTTTTCTTTTATACCAATTTTTGCAGGCAGAAAATGACCTGAATGAACTAAAGCCTTTAGTGCATTCTCCTCATGCTATTGTGGTAAGAGGCGCACTTGAAATCTCTCAAACGTTGTTGGGAATAATTGTGGTAAATACACTTTTGTTCTTAGTTTCACATTTATGCTTATTTTAGTAGGTTATTGATAACTCTGGGCTTCTGGCTCTTTTAAAGGATAAGACTGAAAAATAGTCCAGGTTCATATATTTAATTCTGTAAACTAGTTTATGATGTTTTAGTTGGAGGTTTTTATTTTGAAATCATTCTTAACAAATGTGTGCTTTGAAACTAGTTTTTAGATTAAGCTTTTACAAATTAATCTTAATGCTTTTAGTTCTAATAAAAGTTTTATATTTATAGAATTGACAATAAGTTATACTTTCATATAAAATACTGAGTGTTAATAAACAATGTATGTATATCCATATAACCTTGAGTTGATGATGCAGTAATACCCTCTTTTTAATCTTTTGGAATTGTGGTTAAGTCTAACCCACTCTGTTGGTGTGCTCACCATTTTCCATTCCAGTTGTGTGAATTGACAGTGTCAATTTGTATATGTATCATTTTGGTAGAGTTTTTATGCAAATTTGACCACTAGGCTCTGCTTACTGACCTTATTTCCCCCACAAGATCAATTTAGTTGTTTAAATGTCAGCTTCTTTCCTTAATCTTAAAGAATCCTTTATGGTGATAGGCTTCATTCTTCAGTAGATGTTGGTAAGAAAGAGGAGAGAATAAGTTTTTTCTAAGTGCTTGTGACTGGAAACCATGAAGAATCAGCGCCCTGGCTGCTGGCTTTTTAAACTTCTAGCTGATTCATTTGTTGTCAAAAGCAACTTCCTGTCTGGTGGGGGAGGGAAAGAAGGAGCATAGGAAGTGAAGTAGAGAAACCAGCTGTTTATTAAATGTTAGTAAATAAGTGTTACATTTTATTTTTAATTGGGTCAAACAATCTTTCTACCATTGTTTGTAAACCTAATAGAGGCTCCTGTTTTTGTTTGGGGAAGGAAGTTTGGAATCTTGTTACAAAAGTTTTAAAAAAAAATTTTTTTAAAGATGTATTTATTTATGCATGCAAGCACTGGGGTACAGGCCAGAGGTGTGGGGTTGGTGAGAGGATTCACCACAGAGAGTGGGGAGCAGAACAGGCAGATCAACAGAAGTACACTGCTGAGGGGAGCAGTGGGCACAGCAGGAGAGGTCTGCCACACCATGTGGGGTCCCTCCCTGGCTGGCAGCAGGGATCGAACTGGTGTTGCAGTGGCTGTGGTTTGCTTCATAATGTGTTGCTTAACCCACTGCGCCACCAGGGAGGCCCACAAAAGTTTTCAAATTTTTAATGATTTTGTGTAATAACCTAGAGAATAGACTTCAGATGACTTAACGGTACAAACAAGTGTCAACAAATACAGGTGCACTTAAATTGATGATCTCGTTTACTTTTTTCTTTCAGAAAATACTTAAAATATTAAAAAAATTTTAACTTACTATTGAATCAGAAAATTGATAAGTTGACTCATGAAATTGTCAATTCAATGGTAAATATTTAAAAGGAAAACAGAAGTTAAAATAGCTAAACATCTATATTTAAAAATATTGCAAATTACCAGTAATATTTGGGGTTTAGAAAAACACCTAACTATTTTCACTGGACAGTTTTTTACAAACTGTTAGCTCTGAAAGAATGGAAATTGATCACAAAACAAAGACAATTAAATGGCCCAGAAAAGGATTGGGTCAGATAGCACTGCTTGTACGATGACTAAATAATCTGCCGAGAAGCTGTTTTAAAATAAGTAAGCTTTCTTGAAGGATTTTTTTCTTTTTCAAACTTCACCCAAATTTTATCTATAATTTAACAGTAAGTAAGCACCTTAATAGGCTCACTTCCCTTTTTTTAATAGTAATTTGAGATTTCTGAATTAAATTTAGATTGTGATTAGAAACTTTCATTAGAAGCAACATGTAAACTGAAGAAAGGTAACTGTAGATAATAAGGAGGAATCCTTTCTTTTTACAGCCTGTTCAGTCTGTAGAACACTCTAGGATCTAATAAAAGATGAAGATTAAATCTCTGGCTGAGCCTCATTCCATCAAACTATTTAGGTATTTATGTAAAGAAAGAGGTTCCAATTTTATCTCACTTTTAAGCATTGATGAATCAATTGCTTTTAAAGATTCAGTTCAGAATTTTTTAAAGTGTTCTTCTTTCTAATTATGTTTATTTACTCCTCTCCCCCATTCCATCTCCAGAAAATAATCTAATGTAAGCATAAATTCCTGATAATACCTTAGAAAATAACTACTAGGGTTTTTGATTTTTTAAACACAATTATTTTAACTGTTTACACAGATACATTTGATGACTTGCTCTGATAGATTTAGATTATATTTTACTTTTTTTTTTTTAAAGATTTATTTATTTATGCATACAAGCACTGGGGTACAGGCCAGAGGTGTGGGGAGGTGAGAGGATTCACCACAGAGAGTGGGGAGCAGAACAGACAGATCAACGGAAGTACATTGCTGAGGGGAGCAGTGGGCGAGGCAGGGGAGGTCTGCTACGCCATGTAGGTCCCCTCCCTGGCCGGCAGCAGGGATCGAACTCATGCTGCAGTGGCTGCGATCTGTTTCATAGTGCATTGCCCAACCCACTGCGCCACCAGGGAGGCCCATGTTTTACTTTTTAAACCTGGATGTTTTTATTGGTCCAAACCATACTTCCCCACATCCCCATTTTTTAAATAGTTTCTACTCAAGTGATACTACAGATACTAGAATTTGCTCTGAATTTTTCTGGAAGCCAAGATTTTTTCATTTGTGTTCAGATATGCTTAGCCATGTCTGGGAAAACCTAGGTGAAAAGCAAAACCTTTTATATATCAAAAAATCTGATTACTTTTAATATAATAGAAGTAAACTTAGCAAAAGTTTTCAGATATTTATGTACCAAAGTTATTATTTTTAAAGTCATATGGGGAGTTTTGAGAGATGTGGTTTAAATACAATTCATTTCCCCTTTCTCTGAGTCATGATTTAATTGATGTAACTTGGTCATAACCCTATTCTAAAGTTAGTCAGAACCACTGTGTTAGTTAGAAGGCTGCCCTTGATAACCAGACTTCCTGTATATCATAACTTCTGGGTTTTTCTTTTATATATATTTTTTAATCTAATTAAATGGGAAAGGAATAAAACATTCCAAATATTGGATCGGATGGGTGGGGTGGCAAGCAGCATGAATTACCACGTGAAACTCCAGGTGATCCTAACCAGGAGTTTGAAGTTTTTATTAGATCGTAAAAAAGAGAAAGAAAGAAATGTTACTAGATCCAAAGATGAAATATAAAGACCAGAAATAATACTGTATAGAGAGTGTATTTTCCTCACCTGATTATTCTATTCTTCTTCATTTAAGGTGCTCATGATCTTTTAAAAAAAATATTTTCAGGACTACCTGCCCTCCCTCCCCCCTACCTCAGCAAACTTAGTTTTTGCCTGATTTTTAAGAACTTTTTCAGTAAATGATTAATATTTGTTGAAGATGGTTACTTTCTTAAAATTTGCGTTTTGGGGCTTTAATTTTGGAGAAGATATACTTTTGTATCACAGATGGAGTACTTTACTTTCCATTCTATATGTGTCAAATAATTGAACTGATTTTTATAATATATTATCTCTCAATCACATTTCTAGTTACAAGTACCAGCTGCATGTTAGTTACCATACATATGTCCAGGATTGGTATCTGTTTAAGGGTATTCTTTGTCTTATTCTAGAAGAACAACTCAGAGAGATGTTCTTGCTCTACTTTCATAGCATTTCCTATATATATTAAAAAATGTGTGTTTATACTGGCTTTTCTCAAAGTTTTACTTTGCCTTCTTTTCTCCTGTTCTGCCCGCATTGAAAGAGATTAACATGTTCTAGCAGGATCTTGGTGGGGAAATAGCATGGACCACTGTCCCTACACAAATTGGAATGGATGGGTGGGGTTGTGCTTATGTCCAAATGATTGATACTACCCCCCAAAAATAAGACTTGCTCTGAATTTTAAAAAACAAATTTCCCCCAGGTTCTCAATTGCTAAGAAATTTATTGAATAAATAATACACATATGCTGATCAGTTCCATGTGGCATTTAAATGAAAAAGTTCTGAAAGATTCTCAAATTAAGCTCAAAAACACTATGTGAAAAACTTTTAACAGTATATTGATAAATGGAAATACATACACTCTTTATTAAAGAGTTGAATTTTTTTGTTGTTGTTGTAGGTTTTTTGAGTTTTTTTTTCCAGAAGATAAAGTAGAATGTCCAGAATAACTTCAAATATAAAATCCTTTCATTTTTGGATTGCTTTTATTTTACTTATTAATCTTTTGTGTATATATAAAAATTTGTTACATGTAATATTTCTGGAGTTACAGGAGTTTATCATAGTTTGAATTTTTTATTGTCTTAGCTATAGATTTAAAATTAGATTGTTATCAAACATAAGTTATGTATCATATAAAATGTATTTAAAGATATGTTTAATTTATGTGAGAGGCTTTTTTTACTTTCTCTAGAAACCATTTTAATAAGCTTGTAGGGTATGCTTTTCTTCTAAATACTCCCTAATAGAAAATCTTTAGAACAGATCATTATACTCATCTATAAAGAAATGGGAATTTCTCCACATGTTTTTTCATAGTATTTTTTAATGTTTTCAAACTAAGCATGTTATTAAAGAAACAAAGACTGTCGTTTGGATTTTTTAAGTGGATTTGAGGTCTTAGTCATTTTTGAAGACTTCTTAGGAAAATGGTGGCAAACATTTCCTATCTACTTTTCCACTAATATCAGTTGACTTGCTCAAGCATCAAAAATAGAAGATAAAAGAGTTCCTATAAGCAGTGATTCTTTAGTAGGTCTCAGATTTAAAAGAAATTCCAAATTTGATATTCATGATATCTCTTTACTCTAGCAAAGTGCTACTAAGGTTGTGATGTTTGCTTTCCAGTTAAAAGTAAAACAATAAACATTTGATAGTGCTAAAGCCAAACACATTGAAGAAAAAAATAAATGTGGAAGTGATTCACAATAAGCTGGAAGTGTTTTTTCTTTTGGGGGAGAGAAAGAGCTAATAATTGTCTGCTTCATAGTTAAATGTATCAGTGCTCAGATTGTTTCCAGAACATAAATACAAATATTTAAACTATCTTAAAGGTGTTTGCATTTAGTTTTTTATTATAGACATCTCCATTGCCTCCTCAAGAGAGTGAGCCCATGAAACTAGCTTGTCCTCTTTAGCCATGGGAAACTCGGTATTTCACTCCAATTTTAGCACCATTTGCTGGGCAGCTCTTACTCTTGATAAACCAAAATCTTACTCTTTGCCACTTTACCCTGTGGCTTTAATTCTGTTTTCTGGTCTTCTTAGTCCTTCTTTCACTGTGTGTCTTTCAAATAATCCTTCTATTAACAGTTTTTCTATACTTTTCAAATATTGTTACATAAAACTCTAAATGCTCTGTTAATAAAAGTCAAGCTTTTTAAAAAGCAAATTTAGAATACTTGGAATAGATTTAAATTTTCATACAAGAAATAAAATTCTAGGTTAGTGTTTTGAGGGCAGAATTCATTTTTTTTTTTTCTATATTGATGCCTTGGTCACTAATAAGTAATTTGAGATTCTTTGCTCATAGAAGTTTTATTAAGCTGTAGATTTAAACAAAGTCACATTTAATCTATGACTCTGTTAAGCCAAAATATTTTGAGTCATCTTAAAAGCTTTATAAAAGTTATTTTCAAAGGGCATAGTAGAATGGTTTCTACTGTTCTGTTTAGGCACAAACATTTTCTGAAACTTCCATCAACTTTTTCCTCTGACTGCTGCTTTCTGTCATGTCAGAGGATGAAGTTTTTGCTGCTGCAGCAGAAATACCTGGAATACCTGGAGGATGGCAAGGTCCTGGAGGCACTTCAAGTTCTACGCTGTGAATTGACCCCACTGAAATACAATACGGAACGCATTCATGTTCTTAGTGGGTAAGTAAGCTTAGTTTTAGACTCCAGGTTGATGAAGGAGTTATTATTTCTATCAAAGTTTCCATTCCAGAATTTCATTTCTTTAACATTTTTCCAGCATCTGATTATTGGTAAATTCTTAGATAACATTTGTCTGTAAAAGTTCACTAGTAATGTATACAACTATTTTTGTCATCCTAGGAAACTTTTCATATTAAAATAGATATTTAAGTGGGTGAAAGGGAAAAGAAATATGTCTTGCTAGTGAATTGTCATTTCATATTTTTCTATGAAAACTGTAAGCAATATACAAACATTCTTTTTTATTTTTTAAACATTTATTTATGCATACAGGCACCAGGGTACAGACCAGAGATATGGGGCGGGGAGGGATTCAGGATTCACCAGAAACAGAGCAGGGAGCACAACAGCAGATCGACTGAAATATACTGCTGAGGGGAGCAGCGGACAAGGCAGGAGAGATCTGCTGCACCACGTGGGTCACCTCCCAAGCCGGCGGCAGGGATCATACTTGTGCTGCGGTTTGCCTCATAGTGCGTTGCTCAACCCAGTGCACCACCAGGGAGGCCCAAACATTCTTTTTTAATGTGTCCTTATTATGTGCTAGGTCCTTACTAAGTATTTGACATGTGTAATCTCATTTTATCCTTCTGTCAATCCTTTAAATGTTAAAGGACCAAGCCTTGATTCTAGACTTCCTTCTATTCTTTGTCTACACTCTTTACAGGTAATTTCATGCTTTTGTAGTATAACTTCTAGTACCATCTATATGCCAATGGCTCTTAAATTTCCCCTCTTCTCTGAACTTCCACTGTATATATCTTATAGCCTACTTGTCTGTCTCCATTTGGATATGTAATAGGTGTCTCAAGAGTTTTATGTTCAAAACAAAATTCTTAATTCCAGTTGGCTATCCTCCCACTCTACCCCTAGAGACATGTTCTTCCAATCATTTTTCTCAACTCAAACAAAAAACTTAGACTTCATTCTTGCATTTTTTTAACTTTAACTTTGGCATGTATTGGCCTAACTCCAAAACTTCCCAAAATTGTCTGTTTCTCTTCATCGCTACACTTTCTATCCTAGGTAAATCTTAAATCATCGTTCCCAGAATGTTACAGTAGTCTCTTAATGAATCACATTACCTTCACCCTTGTACCTTAACACAGCAGCCAGATAAATAAGTAAGCGATGCAGTAAGTCGTTTCTCTCCCTTTCTTAAAACTTCCCACTCACTTTCCAACACACTTCAATCCAAAAATCTCTGCACAAGCCCACAAGGTCCTTTATCTTTTCCTGCATCTTTTCCCTTACATGTTTCTCTATAGTGATACTAATATTGTTTCTGTTCCTTAACTTACCTTAAGGTGTTTGCAGTAATGCTTCATTTTAAATGCTCTTCCCCAGTCTTTGCATAGCTGGCTAACTGTTGTTCAGGTTCCAATCCAGATATCCTCTCTTGAGGCTATCTTCTTAGGCATTCTCTGTCACATCCCTGTTTTGTTTTGGTTTTTTCTCTTCATAGCATTTTTCACATTTTTCATATGGCCCCAGCAAATTATAGCTGACACATAATGAATTTTCAGGTATGAAAAGATGGGCCTAAAGATAAGGCTTATTTCAGGGTTTTTGCAAATAAGGAAACTGAACCTCAAAAAAATTGAGTGCCAATGCCAAATAAGACTAATAATTCAGAGCCAAGATTTTCAAAGCTTGATTTGGCTTGATTCTAAGTCATTGGTCTTTACCCACCACCATATCTTGAAATGGTAATATCTGCTGGATATTTTAATATTGAGCTCACAAATTACCTTGTTCTGATTACCTCTTTCATGATGTATCTAATTTCTCTATCACCTCATTACCATTCACAGGGTGAAACTTTTCCTGTTCTGCTAAAGAACATCATTTAATTGTATAGTTCTTATTCCAAAATTAAATTCTGAACTTCATCGAGTTTATGCCTTGAATTATTCACATAAAGAAATAGCCCAGAGGGGCCTCCCTAGTGGCACTGCAGCACGAGTTTGATCCCTGTTGCCAGCCAGGGAGGTGACCCACATGGTGCAGCAGACCTCTCCTGTCTTGCCCCCTGCTCCCCTCAATGGTGTGCTTTGGTCGATCTGCCTATTCTGTTCCCCATTCTGTCTCTGGTGAATCCTCTCATTCCCCGCACCTCTGGTCTGTATCCCAGTTCTTGTATGCATAAATAAATAAATCTTAAAAGAAAGAAAGAAATGGCCCAGAAATGACAAGATACGGAGTTAACTAACATTAGAGCCCAGAGTTTATTCCTTTCAGTTACACTCTGTGACTTCCCATAAACAAATGTTCATTTGAAACCCTAAAGTTTAACATGCATTTCAGATGCATGAATTCAGATGCATGCATTCAGATGGGCGGAAAAGCATTCATAGATTACTTCGGCAAAATTTAAAAGACTTTTTCCACTTAGAAACTTGACTCACAGCTAATTATATTAGAAACATTTTTCACAATACCCAGCTTACAGGATATTTTTAACCTCATTACTCATGACCATTGAAAAAATTCCCGTTAGCTATATTATATACTAACTAGTAAGGAAGCAAGTAGTTCTGTTGGGTAAGAAACGATCATTTAGTTATTATTATTTAGTTAATTATTTAAGATGCTAAGTGAAATATGCTTTATGCAGATAAGAAAAGGAGGACATGATACTTGCGTTAACTAACTGAATTCTCACTATTCTATTTAATATCCTTTTTACAAGTGAGAAGAACAGATTTGTCTGGCAGAGTACCACAGTACCAAGAGAATTACTTGCTATGTCTGATGTCTAATGAACAGCCAAAACCAGGTCAGGTCACATTGCAGCAGGGGTCCCTGATGTGTTTTCCAGAATCCATGAGCATTAGCATTTATGGCTCCTTCAGCACATATAATAAATAAAAAACTTCCCAGATTTTCTGGTTAGGGATTTCAATACTTTTTAAAGAATGGCACAAGAGTGACTATCTAGTTATACCATTTTTTTTTTTTTAAGATTTATTTCGTTATTCATATGAGAACTGGGGTACAGGCCAGAAGTATGGTGGGTGAGAGGATCCACCGCAGACAGAGTGGGGAGCAGAACAGCCAAGACACACTGTTGAGGGGAGCAGGGGGCAAGGCAGGAGAGGTCTGCTGCGCCACATGGGTCCCCTCTCTGGCCTGCAGCAGGGATCGAACTTGTGCTGCAGTGGCTGCACTTTGCTTCATAGTGTGTTGCTTAACCCACTGCCCCACCAGGGAGGGCCCCAGTTATACCATTTCTTGAGTGTTTATGGTAAACACATGATGGTGTGTTATTTTTGTTTAATTAGCTTATTATAGATACCTTTGAAAATTTTTGGTTTTGTATTTGTGTCATTTAGCTATTAAACAGTTAAGGGGCCTCCCTGGTGGCAGTGAGTTAAGCAACGCACTATGAAGCAAACTGCAGCCACTGCAGCACGAGTTCGATCCCTGCCGCTGGCCAGGGAGGGGACCCACATGGTGCAGCAGATCTCTCCTGCCTTGCCCACTGCTCCACTCAGCAGTGTATTTTGGTTGATCTCCCTGTTCTGCTCCCCACTCTGTCTCTGGTGAATCCTCTCACCCCCCACACCTCTGGCCTATACCCCAGTTCTTGTATGCATAAATAAATAAATCTTTAAAAAAAAGAAGAAGAAGAAGAAGCAGTTAAGGTAGCATAATGGTTAAGAACAAGACTGTATCTAGAATGCTTGGGTTTGTAGTTCTAGTTGGCCGCTTAACCCTAAGCCAGTTACTTATATTCTGTACCTTGGTTTCCTCATGAATAAAAATAGAATAATAGTGTTCACTTCATGAAGGATTGTTATGAACATTATATAAAGTAATATTGAGTGCTTAGAATAGAGCCTGGCACAGAAGAACTACCTATAACAATAAATGTAAGAATATATTACTAGTAAATAAAAATATGAATATTTAGCTATTATTGTTTTTATAGTAACTATATCCATATGTCAGTGTATTAATGAATTTGTACCCACTGTAGAAATTTTCTTCTTGATAGATATTTCTTAGTAACAACTAGATAACCAAAGTATTACCAGTAGTTTTTAGTTATGTTTAATCCAATGAAAAAGGGTTAATATTTGATCCTTTCTTTATCTTATTTTTAGGTATCTGATGTGTAGCCATGCAGAAGACCTACGTGCAAAAGCAGAATGGGAAGGCAAAGGAACAGCTTCCCGATCCAAACTGTTAGACAAACTTCAGAGTAAGAGTCTTAATTTTTGGTGTTTCTGTGTTGGTTTGGGTTTTGGGGGTTTTTTTTAGCTTTCATTAGATGTTATGAATCATTTAGGAAGACTCCTGCATAGATATACTCTTACTGAGTAGTGATACAAAGGGGAGGGAGGGATCCATTAAGAGACACTAAACCAAGGATTATCAAACTGCCTGGAGTCTAAGAAGCTAACCTTGCGAGTCAGTGAGAGGATGCTGGTCACAGAGAGTTCCTTTTTCATTTGTTTATGTGGTGGTGCTCCTATTAAGTTTTTGTTTGGGGAGAAGTATTGTGGTTAGAGAAAAAAATTATGTAAACCACAGCTTTAAGCCACCAGTTTTAAATACCCATGGATAAATTGTCTTACTCTCACCCCAAATATGTTGTGTAACTTCCAAATTAGAACAGAGGTTTTGTTTTTGCTATATTTTTATATAAAAGGCCTTCTTTTCCTCTCTAGTTAAATCATACCATTATATTTCCTGTCTTCATGGTGAGGTGAGAGCTGAGAGCCTAAGCTCTCATCAATCGATGTGATTGTTCAGGTATAGGACATTAAAGGATTGGACAGATTGATGTCAATATCAAAATACAATTATTCAATTGGTATCCGTATCAAAATACCAGTTATTTCCTAAATTACTGTTATATCCTTGGCATTGGAAGCAATTTGGTATAGGTCCTGGAACTTGTTCAAGGTTTAAACCTTGCTCTTACTAAGTGAAGATTTTTCTTAGATTCTTAGTAATGGTTAGTGCCCCATCATTACCACTTTTTAAACTTTTTGTTGGTGGTGATTTTTGGTTTTGTTTTTGTGTTTTAAGAAAATTCACAACAAATTAATGCCCTCCTACCCAGTTTTACTCTGTCCTAGTGGCAACATAGCTAGCTGTAGCTGCTGACAAATACTCTTAAAGCTCAGATGTGAAATCACCTAGAACTGCTATATTAAAGGTACACATCATTAGGGTAGGGGCATGTACAACATAAGGTGAGCAAGTGTCTTAAATAAAAGTTTATACTGTTTTCAATTTTTTAATTTTTATTTGTATTTTTCTTTTAAAAATATCTTCTATTAAAGCCTATTTACCACCATCCGTGATGCTTCCCCCACGGCGTTTACAGACCCTCCTGCGGCAGGCAGTGGAACTACAAAGGGATCGGTGCCTATATCACAACACCAAACTTGATAATAATCTAGATTCTGTGTCTCTGCTCATAGATCATGTTTGTAGTAGGTAAGAGTAAAACTTCATATATCTAATACAGATAAACATTTTACAGACTCGGTTATGAACTTTAAATATTTTCCTTTTTAGTTTTTTCATAGTTATAAAACAACTCATGTCTGATTCAGCATTTTTCACAAGTTAGAACTACTAAAGCTCAAAATATTTTATTAAATTTTTGCAGTAAACCACTCCCTGAGAACTGAAAACTAATTTTTTCCTTTTCTTGCTTGGCTTTTATCAGTCATTTTATGTATCTGGCAACTTTTTTTTAGGACTTATAAAATGATAGTGTTTGGGAGTGCCAGAGACCATTTAGTGAATTTTTCTGGACATAATGGCTGTTTTAACCAAGCCCAAATTATTTCATGCTTTAAAGATCATTGAAGTACTTTCATAAAAATTTCTGCTCTTTCATAGAATATACCCTCTAAACTAAAAATGATTAGAATAATAGACATTCACTTTCTGGTTTGGGTCTTATTATACCTACCCATGTACATATTTTTTTTTAAAGATTATTTATTTTATGCATATAAGAACTGGGGTAGAGGCCAGAGGTGTTGTGGGAGGTGAGAGGATTCACCAGAGACAGAGTGGGGAATAGAACAGGCAGATCGACTGAAATACACTGCTGAGGAGAGCAATAGGCAAGGCAGGAGAGATCTCCTGTGCCATGTGGGTCACCTCCCTGGCCGGGGATTGAACTGCGGATGCTTCATAGTATGGTGCTCCACCCCTTGAGCCACCAAGGAGGCCCCCATGTACATAATTTATCTTTGAAAAATTCAGCCTTCTCTGTTGATCTTAGGAGTATTTTGAATAAAAATGTCCCTACTATCCAAAGTCATAATTGAGTTTTAGTTATTAATGTACTGAAAACCAAAGTATGGAATCTTTTATAATCCAAGAAGGTAAACCAAGTATGAGCAGTTATAATATAGGTGTTCGATTTTTTTTTGCCAGAGACCAAAGAATTTATGAAAGTAGCACGAATAGGAAAGACAAAAGTATGTAAGTATTAGGCTTTGGAAAAATGAGGAACTTTTAGGTAACCATGTCTACTAAATGTATATATATGCACATTATCAAATTGTGCTTTAAGATATTTTTTCAGGTGCACATAATTTTGGTGCATGCTTTAAATGTTCTAAAATAAGTGATTAGAAATCCTTCTTAAATTCTTCTTATTCTTTATCACTGTTTTTGATTTATTATAATTTTTAAGTCTTTTCATTTACATTCAAATAGCGATTGATAGAATAAAAGCTATTTAGTTCCAACTTTTGTAACTCCTCAAGGGAAGTTAAAGTCAGTGTTAAAATTAAGGCAATGATGAATGCAAATCATCTTTGGTTCAGTTTATTGCTTGGGTAAACTTACTTTGAAAGGTATTTATAGTAGCTTTATTGGTTCAGGAAATATCAGTAGATTAAGAACTTACCTTCCTATTTAGAAACTGAAATTAATGAGAAGTGACCTCCATTTTTTTCAGATTGCTTTAACATCTATACAGCACCTGTGAAACTTAAATGATGGAAAAGAGTCTAACTTTTTCTAATCAGCAGGTCAGGGATCATCAGTCCCCTATAAATCTGAATAGAAAGCATTCTGAGGGCCTCCCTGGTGGCACAAGGGGTAAGTCTCAGCACTATGAAGCTATTGGCAGCCACTGCAGCACCAGTTCAATCCCAGCCAGGGAGCTAACCCACATGGTGCAGCAGACCTCCTGTCTCACCCACTGCTCCCTTCACCAGTGTATTTCAGTCAGTCCTCCTGTTCTGCTCCAGCTCTATCTTTGGTGAAGCCTCTCACCCCCCACACCTCTGACCTACACCCCAGCTCTTGTATTCATAAATAAATCTTTTTGAAAAACAAAGCATTCTAGTTTTACAGAGGAAAAAAAGGAGTTCTGATTCAAAAATAACCATTGATTGGAAGCTTGTCTCTAAACTTTTAAAATCAAAACAAGATCTTGCCTCTTTGCTCCTCTGAGAAACCATTTCCCTTTACCTCCCTTAGAGCCAACTTCTTGAAATAGTTGTCTGCTGTCCCACCACAGTACTTAACATGCTTAATTTTCCTTCATTCCCTCTTCAGATTTCCATAGTATTGGTCTTGCACAGTCAATACAATTCCAAAACTGTTTCTGATCTTGGTGAGGAAAAGCTTTTTATTAAATCCAGTGGCTGCTTTCCAGTTCTAATCTTGACCTTTCCATCAACTCTGACTACTTTGCTTGAAATGAAATCCAGACTCGGTTTTACTCCATCTGTCCAGTTTGTCTAAGCCAGAAAACCAAAAGGCAACGTTGATTTTCACATTAAGGGCCAATTTTAAAGACAGTAAGAGGGAGATGTCAGGCATTAGTCTTTATATTTAGTGTTGAAAATTTTATTCAGTTCCTAATATTCCCCATCCACTTACAAGTCTTCCCAAAAGTTGCGCGTATGGTTTTTTTTTAATTTCTTTTTATTTATTTATGCATACAAGAACTGGGATACAGGCCAGAGGTGCAGAGGAGGTGAAAGGAATCACCACAAACAGAGTAGGGAGTAGAACAGGCAGCTCTGCTGAAATACACTGCTGAGGGGAGCAGTGGGTGAGACAGGAGAGGTCTGCTGCACCATGTGGGTCAGCGCCCTGGCCAGGGATCGAACTCACAGTACAGTGGCTGGCAGTAGCTTGATAGCACTGAGATTTTAACCCCTGCAGGGAGGCCCGTTTTTTTTGTTGTTGTTGTTGTTTTAATTATCTGCTTTACTCCCTTTTATTAAATAGATTTTAGCATTCAAACTAGAAAGTATTTTCAGAAATTTAAATCTAGCATTGAAATATAAACACCAGACTTTCTCTTCTCTGTGGAAAATAGATTATGAATAAGTAAACTCTAACTTTTGTTTAAAATTCTGGTCAGCACTAAAATAAAAATTTTTATTAGACTTTCTGTTATTCATGTTGTTCAAAGTTAGCTTATTAATTTTTGGCTAAATTTGACCAGAAAGGAACAGTGATTTTTTTTGTTTGTTTGTTTTTTGTTTTAAGTAATTTTGTGGAAGGTTTTCACCAGCAACCATTGAGAGGATGTTTTGACAGGTAGTTTATAAGTTACTGATTTTTTTACTGAACGGTTATTACAGAATACTTATAGAAGATTATGTTTGATTAAAATGCTGTATTTTATTCAGTCTTGTTTGAGAGGATTTTTAACACCATCTTAAATTTTAAATTTATTTTCAAAACAGATTGTGAATGGGGAGCTTATTGGTCTGAAAAGAATTATTTAGGTCATGCTAAAAGAAAAACAATTTACCTCTTTAGTGACATAAGCTTATCAATACACTGGATGATTTGTGTCTTACAATTTTGATTGTGAGTCTGTCGTGCTTTATACATTTTGCTAGATTTAGATATGTCTTCCCATTCATGATCAACTTTAGCCACTAAATTGTATTTCATGCCTGATATAAAGTATTTCTCACTGAAATGACATCACTATTGGTTATAACCATAGGAGGGGACTACTTTTGATTTATCCAGCAGTATCAATTTTAAAATACTTAAAAAACTGGTCTTAAAACAGCTGTAGAATTAAATCCTAGTTTTAACTTAGTAAAGTTAATTATAAATCATAGAATTCTTTATCCTTAATATATAAGCACAAGACTCAGAGTAAATGCTTTATGTTCATTTATTTCATCCTTCTATAAAGAATTCTGAAAAGCAAGTGCTATTAACTTTGATTGGAAATTTGTGTTTAGGACTATTAAATAAATTTCCCAGTAACACAATTAGTAAGTGAATAAGCCACGATTTGAACCTAAGTCTGTCAAACCCTACTGCTCTGATTCTTAATTCTTAATCACTGGAGGCCTTGTTATACATTGCAGTTCTTGAGTACTCCCTCCAAAATATTAGTAACTGTTTTTGAGTATCTGTTGCATTCTAGGAATTTTTACAAGAAACCTGCTATTTATGTATTAATCCATTTTATACATGAGGGAATGGAGAGTCAGAGGAGTTACATGACTTGCCAAAGACATTAATGCTTATGACCCAAACTCATCTGACTTCACTGACTTCAGTGCCTATTCCTTTGTTATGCCAAGTTGCTTTTCTGTATATGAAAATGTATGTTTTCTTCTACAACAAGCTGATGCCAGCCTATTTAAACAAATACAATTATTTGTATTATTAATTTTTATATATGAATTTTTACTTAAACCAAAAATTCTGTGTATGCTTTTTTAGTCTTGGAAAGGAATGAAAGAATGAATTATAAATTGAAGCAGACATTAGATTTTACTGATTTTCCCTACTTTTACCTTGACTGATACCACATTTTCATTTTTAACATACCAATATGAATTTTATTCTTAAGAATTAAAGTTTTTGATCTCCAAAGTAGTTTTATCAGTTGTTTAACATTTTTCATTGTTGTTTCGATATATTTTGAGTAATTACTTGTGGACTTCTTTGTTTTAGGAGGCAATTCCCATGTTATACTCAACAGATACTTACAGAGCATTGTAATGAAGTGTGGTTCTGTAAATTCTCTAATGATGGCACTAAACTAGCAACGGGATCAAAAGATACAACAGTTATCATATGGCAAGTTGATCCGGTATGTATTCTAGTATGAGTGTTTAGGTTGCAACAAAAGTTAATTTTTAATCTAATTGACTGAGTACCTGTTTTCAAATCATGTGTATTTAAATAGTGTTTTCCAAGAGCTTTTTTTTTTTTTGGTGACTTTTTGCCCTTTCTATCTCTTTCTGTGTTGTCTAAATAAAGTGCATATAGATAAAATAGTAACAAAATTGTTCAGTGTTACATGGTAGTGATGATGTTAAATCTGTGTGTAGATTTACTAATTTAATCCTCTAAATAGCTTTGTGAGATAACTAACATTTCCTATTTTCAGATGAAGAAATAGAGATAAAGTTAAATACCCAGGCTCACAGCAAGTTAATGGAGAGAGTTAGACTCAAATCCAGGAATACTTTTAATTTAAACCAATTATCTTTTAATATTTGATTTAGAAATTAATACAATGTCTTTTCTGTCATAAGTTAATCATTACCATATTGCCTCTAAAACATTGTATTGCACAATTTGTAATTGTGCCCTTCCCACTCCTGTAATTATACATAGGGGAAAATTGTGTTTTGAATTAAAAATTCTAAATTCTCAAGTCAGATTTGTCTTTACGTACAGCCCATTATAAAAAGGTTTGTAAAAAATAAATACTTCCATTTTTTTCATCCAACTGATCATTGAGCAATCAAAGAAGTGTATGATTCCAAATACATCAAGTCGTATATTTGGTTTAGGAGTCATTCGCCTAAAATTATGAAATAAGTTTTATTTAAATTTAAAACTTTAAGTAACAATTCAGGTATATTAATCTAAGATAGTTTAGACTCCACTGTTAAAAAATACAGAAAAGAAACCATAGCGGGAAGTATTTTTTAGAAGAGGAAAATAAAATTTGAGAGCATACATCACTTCTAATGCACCTGCATCAGAAAGGGTAAATAAGAATTATTCTTTGACTTAAAGCAGGCATTCTTTTTGTACCTTATACTTCTCTAGCAGTCTGGTGACAACTCTTCAGAATAATGTTTTTAGATGCTTATACCTAAGTACGTGGGAAGCCCAAATAAATAGTACATATTAATTGCTAAGAAAATCCAATCACATTGGAAATTAGTTAACAAAATAGTGAAGAAACAGATATATCATATGAATATGTAGCATATTTTTATAAGATTCATTTATTTATGCGGGCCTCCCTGGTGGCGCAGTGGGTTAAGCAACGCACTATGAAGCAGACCACAGCCACTGTAGCACGAGTTCGATCCCTGCTGCCGGCCAGAGAAGGGACCCACATGGTGAGGCAGACCTCTGCTGCCTTGCCCACTGCTCCCTTCAGCAGTGTGCTTCCGTTGATCTGCCTGTTCTGCTCCCTGCTCTGTGGTGAATCATCTCACCCCCCACACCTCTGGCCTGTACCCCAGTGCTTGTATGCATAAATAAATCTTTAAAAAAAAAAAAGATGGGCCTCCCTGGTGGCACTGTGGGTTAAGCAACGCACTATGAAGCAAACCACAGCCTCCGCAAGCACGAGTTCGATCCCTGCTGCTGGTGCGGCAGACCTCTCCTGTCTTGCCCGCTACTCCCCTCAGCAGTGTGTTTCAGTCAGTCTGCCTGTTCTCCTCTCTGCTCTGTCTGGTGAATCCTATCACCTCCTGCAACTCTGGCCTGTACCTAGCTCTTGTATGCATAAATAAATAAATCTTTAAAAGAAAAAAAAGATTCACTTATTTATGCATACAAGAACTAGGGTGTAGGCCAGAGGTACGAGGTGAGGTCAGAGGTTCACCAGAGACAGAGTGGGGAGCAGAACAGGTGGATTGACCAGAATACACTGCTGAGGGGAGCAATGGGCGAGGCAGGAATGGTCTGATGCGCCATGTAGGTTAGCTCCTGGCCAGGGATCAAATTCATGTTGCAGTGGCTCCAAATAGCTTCATAGTGCTGAGATTTAACCCCTTGCACCTCCAGGGAGGCCCTAGTATATGTTGCATCTTTATTAACAAACCAAATGACAAATTCTGGCAACAGCTCTCATAACTACCAAAATTTTGAAGTCATAAGCACAAATATTTTGGGATACCATAGCTGTAATGTGAAAATATTGGAGATTTCTATTAGTATCAGTAGCGCTAAGTATTTCCTAATAGCTAATATAATGTATATTAAATACCTAATGGATTACATAATGCTTCCTAATATGATAATTAATAATAGTACCTTGTTTTTAATGGTCTGCATTCAAGATTGAAGGCAATACTGAATTCAGACTTGATTAATGCAAATAAGATTTGCATTTTTTTCTCTTAAGTATACATACACCTACTTCTACCTTTGAGTGGTTCCTTGTTGCTTTTGGGTTAAGAACATCTATGAAAGGAATGTATAGCTTAGGAAAGGAAATAAAATATAACAAGATAAGTATGTATGTAAAGTATTATGAATACACAAAGGAGTTTCATGTGTTGGAGTACCTCATTTGACCCTTGCTGTGTATAACACAGGTGAAGACAAGTAAAGGGCATTCTAGAATGGAGAAAAGGGATATTCCTTTGCCCTCCTCCCAAATAAGAGAATAGGATGACTAAGTCAAAGAGTGAGAAATAAAACTAGAGAAACAGTTGGGATCTAATCACAACTTTAAATACTATTCTGAAGGATAGTTGTGTTTCATTCAGTGATTTGCAAAATGTCTGAGAACAATATCCAAAAATAAGTATTTTTCTAGCAGCAGTGTATAAGAATTCCTTTCATTTAGCAAGTGTTGTATACCTGCTGTGTGCCATACCTTTTGCTAGGGAGAGACATAATTGAGCACATGATAATACAGTATAGTTTTTCTGTAATGAGTGCCGCACAAGCTCAAAGGAGATCCAACTGGAACAGGAATGCAAGGAAAAATAAGTCTTAGGGTAAAGAAGGAGTTAATGTTAGGTAAATATTTAAGTAACTAGTTAGGACTGGCTCTTGAAAAAATGGCTGCAGTGGGCATTTAGGTGGTTTGGGGAAGATGCTTTATAGACTGGGAGATAAGGTTACTGAAGTATGTTGCATCCAGATCAGGGAGGATCTTGTGTGCTTTGCGAAGGAGTTGTTAGACTTTTATGCCAGCGTTTCCCAGGATGTCTTTTACCAGAATATTGGGTATACAGAATATTTATAGATATTGCATGTAAAGGGCTTTTGTGGCCAAATTAGCTTGCAAAATTCAGAGTTAATGTTTCCATTCCAATCTGATATAGAGAGTTTTAGTTTGCTATGCTACTGTTTTATTATGTCAAAGACTATTTGAAAAGCTTCCAAGAAAATGTGTGACTTTTGGGGTTAGGGTGGTGTGGGGGGCGGAGGTTAATGGATGGAAAGAAACAATACATAGAAAACCTTAAGATTTGAGTTCACGTGACTCTAATACCTAATTTCCTTTAACTGATTTTCACACCTTGACCAAAAAATTTTTTTTACTTATTTCCCACCTAATTCCCAAAATTCAAGCAGTGTTTAATGTGTAGCCCATGAACATAGTATTTCCATTTGAATAGGATAGTAGAGAGAGAGCGTGTGCTAGTGAAAATATAATAGTGATATTCTCGTTTATTTTCAACTTTGCCTTTTACAGGATGATTTTTTTATTAATTTGCATGAAACAATTTGTTTTTGAGTTAAATTCTTCAAAAGTAGTTTGTCATCAGTTTAGAGGCAAATTTTTATGTAGACCCTAGAGCACTACTTTGAATGAAATTTTGTTTCTGGAAGATCTTGAACTAATCCAGAAAGGCTTATTAAACTATGCAGGACATTTTGACCTAATGATCCTGTGTTGTGGTACAGCTAACCCATGCCTAATATTCTCTCAAAGAAAAACCAGAAGTAGTAGCATTGTTAATTATTTAATTTTGTCAAAACAGTGGTAATTAGGAGTAGTAGGTATTTGAATAAGCAGTAAACTTAAGGTCCAATGAAGAATAAAATACACTAAACAGTCCATTTCTCAGTGACATTTCTAAAGACAAAATTCCCGATCTAGATTGAACCAAAGTAATTCCAGACCCATATGAAAACTTTAACTCACTGCTTTTTCCCATGTTTAGCCAAATTCTTACTCCTTCTATTCCCTGTACATCTCCTAGCCAGAAATCGAGTTTGCCTTTGAATATATCTTGTCTCATTCTATCATGTCAGTTTTATGTCCTGAGTATTTTTTGATCTGCCATCTTTCAGTCATGACCATGTTTCTTGTCTTAATTATGACTGTTGTGTCAGCTCGTTATGGGTATCCTTATCTTTCATTTCTTCATTCTGATTCATCTTCCACATTGATGTTTGAGTTCTCTTCCTAAAACCAAATATCATTTTGTATTCCTTAGCTTAAAAATTTTAAATGGCTTTTCATTCATAAGATAAAATATAAAACTCCTTCATCTAAAATAAAGATGTCAGCTTTCTAAATATCATCACTTGCATTTCCATGTTGCACTCTAACTTTTATCCAGCTTTAGGGTATGGTCTGCAGAGCCAGGCAATCCAGATTCAAATTCTCCACCCCAGCTACACTCCAAACTACAAACAAAGGCAAATCTCTAACTTTTTGAAACCATCTTTCTTATAAGATGGGAGAGGAGAATAATAATATCTGCCTTTTAGATTTATGAAGATTAAATGAGCTACTGTTTGTGAATGCTCTCTGTGAATATTGATTAGCACGCAGTGTGGCATCTCTGCTTGTGGGAATGTAAAATGGTACAGCTACTTGAAAAACAGTTTGGCAGTTCTTCAAAATGTTAAACATAGAGTTAGCTTATCAGGAACTCCATACACACACAGACACACACAGAGAGAGATACAAGAAAAATAAAAGCATTAAGCCTGCACAAAAACTGTACACAGTCATAGCATCATTGTTCACAATAGCCAAAAAGTGGAAACAATCCAAATGCTCATTAACTGATGAGTGGATGAACCAATGATATATCCATAAAATGGAATATTCAGTAATCATAAAGAATAAAATACTGATGTTTTATAACATAGAAGAACCCCGGGAAACACTCTAAGCTATTGATAGTTTTAAAAAAAATGTCCAGTGTAGACAAATCTGTAGAGAAAATAGTTATTGCTAGGGATTTGGGGGAAGGAGTTGACAAGGAATAATTGCTAATAACTATGGGGTTTCTTTTGGGGGTGATGAAAATATTCTAAAATTAGTGACTATGGTTGTGCAATGCTATGCATATACTGAAAACACTGAAGGGTGTTTAAAGGGTGATAAAAATTCTACCTCAGTATAGCAGTCAAAAAAATTAAGAGACTTCTTGTTTCATACCTGTTTTCAGTTTTCTTAAAAGACTTTAAGTTCAAATTTGTGTAATCTTTGTATTTCCATCTAGCACACAGTGCCTATATAGGATAGTAGATGCTTAATTAGTGCTACAGCATGAATGAGTCTGCATATGAAGCAAGCTGTTAGAATTTCATTTGGGGGGAAAACTGGTGAAATTAAAAAAGTCTTCAGATTAAACCATATTATCAATAGTTTTTGCAGCTATTTAAGCTCTTGTGCCAGAAAAAACAAATCAGTGACTAGGGATAGGAATTAATTGAATTGTTTTCCCTCCTTAGGATACACACCTGCTAAAACTGCTTAAAACATTAGAAGGACATGCTTATGGTGTTTCTTATATTGCATGGAGTCCAGATGACAATTATCTTGTTGCTTGTGGCCCAGATGACTGCTCTGAGCTTTGGCTCTGGAATGTACAAGTAAGCAAGTTCCACATAACGATGTGTCATTGTTTTACAGCCTTGTTAATATTTTGACAGTATAGGATTTCTTCCCTTAGGTTTAACTACCCCCAGCACCAAAGTACCCATAGATTTCCACCATAGTCCATTGTGCTCTCTCCACCCATACACCCCTGACCCCTCGTGCCTCAGATCTATGGTCAGTTGTCAAGGGTTGTTTAAAATTTGTCTGACCCTTTGTTTGGCTTCCTTCAAAATAGAGTTTTTGTAAGAATGATTAGTAAATACTTTCAGAATGTTGTACTTTGTACTGTGAAATTTATACTGTTTACTGTGGCATATACACATATAAATATGTACTTATAAAGATTTTACAGATGTTTCATAGTTTCAGGAACTATGTACATGGAACTTACCTTTCACATGGCAGTGAAGCAAATTTTCCATTTCCAGTGGAAATTGCACAGTTAACATTGTAATCTGGATTTAATAAATCATTTAGTAAATGTTGTTTTCGGTACTTAAGATTAAAGGCTTTATTACTATTTCTAAATGAAAAGTTGATTTTTATCCAGGGTCCTATTTTAGAAACACTCAGCAGTAAGTTCATTCCTTTTTCTGCTGACTTTGAAAATCTAGTCACAATTTAATTTTTTTTTTTTTTTTTAATTTCCTTCCGTAAGCTTACTGGTTAGGTAATATTTCTTATTTTCTTAACTTGCAGGGAAAGGAAAGTCCAGACCAGGTTTGGGGTAAAAGTTTAAGTTGTGATGGAATAAGGTTTTGAGTCTAGGAGTCTATAAGTTCCTTGATTTTTACTGAAAATAAAGTTACACAGAATTGAGTAGTAATGATCCAGAGGACAGACTGAGTACATGAAGATTTACCTGAAAAAGGATATGCCATAATTCTATTATAAAATTTTAAAAATTAAAATTGTCTTACTAGTGAATTTGATCTAAAAGACAAATCATTTTCCCCTCTCAAATGGAAGATATATATATAAATAAAATATATATATATTCACGGTCTTATAATAGAGACTCTTGATTTATAGCATCTGTTTCATCCTCCTTTGAGTCAGTTTTAAATTTCTGGACAGTTTTCTGTATTCCAGTGGAGCTGTTTTACTCTTCATTACGTCGTAGATTTGTTACAAGAGTGGTGTTTACAATCGGTTTCCAAATTGTTCCTTTATGTTTTTAGGCACGTTCTTAATTAATAGTCTCATATACTCACTATAAACCAATAAGGTTTATAGGTGCAAGCAGATAATAATATGGAGAAAGGATTTAAGTTAGCTGTTGTTTTTTTTTTGTTTTTTTTTTATTGTAAAGGAGAAATACCTGGTTTTCTCTTTTTTTGTGTACTTTTTGCTTTTATTATTTGGCCCCATTTCCTGATCATACACTTTGTTTTCACTCTTTTTTTTTTTTACTTTTGACTACCCATTTCTCACAGGAAAATTATGCCCATGTACTTTTTATTATACCAAGGGCAGATCTTATCTCTCAGATCCTGTTTGTAATCCATGAACAAAATGGAATCAAGACTAGGTTAAATGGTATGTGTCTATCTTCTAAGTTGAATAACTTAGAAAAAAATAACGAGTTTACTTGAGGGTTATAGCCACTAAACGGTCTTGTTTAGTTGGGAATGCTTAGAATGGTACATTAAACAGTAAAAAAATTCCATTGTTACTTTTAATTGAAATGAAGTTATATATTAGTTTTCATTTTTGTATTCTCATCTTAAATATGAAATTTAACATAAAATTTAGACTGCCTACACCTTAGCCTAGTTTTAAGGGTATCGATTTTCCACTCATTAATCATGTTCTTAAGAAATTTCTATTTGCATTAACTGCAGTCTTAGAATAGAATTTATAAGCAACTGTGGACTGAGAAGTAGAAACTCAGAAGGAATGGGTAGGTAGGTAGTGTTTTCATCTTGATTGGAAAAAATTAAATAGAAGTTTGGTGGGGGTTAACGAAGAAAAAAACAACAAACCTTCGTTTTTATGAATTTTATTAGTTTATTTGATGTCTCTATAGTCTTTGGAAACAATGCCAGGCATCATTGAAGTCCTTAATTTCTCTTCTGAGTGTTAGTCTTTTCATAAGGACTATTGCACTAAGTAGGAATACCAAGGTAGCCAGATGTCCCAATTATTTTTTGGTTTTTTTTTAACACATTCCCTCAAGGGGGTGTCTTGAAAGTCTTATCCACAGTTTTACTTCTTTGTAGACAGGAGAGCTAAGGACAAAAATGAGCCAATCTCACGAAGACAGTTTAACGAGTGTGGCTTGGAATCCAGATGGGAAACGCTTTGTAACTGGAGGCCAACGTGGGCAGTTCTATCAGTGTGTAAGTATTTTGTGCTCTGCTTCAAAAGTCTTCATGTTTGAAAACAAATTTAGTTTCATTTAAAGAATTCACTTGAATTAATACCTTTTGTAAAACCTAAGGTTAATGACATCTTTTACCACCGTTTGTAATATATTGAGTTTAAGAAAATATGTAAAAATTGTTTTACTAAATATTTTGTCCTACAAATAAATTTCTATGTGTATAATGAAAGATTTCATAATTTAAGGTTTTTAGTTCTTTGAATTTTTGGATACAAAAAAAAGTACATTTTCTTTTTTAATACTTGAAGAATGAAAGTGATACTGCTATCAGAAAACTTTTTGATTTTTATTTGAGGTAGCTTCTAATCAATACCTGGCCTGTTAATCTTGTATTTTTAGAATGATAAAAGCAAGTAATTGGTTCAAAAAGTCTTATGGTGACATAAACTATCATACAAACAGCGTTATTTCTGTCTATATAGAGTCCATGTCTCATATCATTGCTAGTATGGTTCCCATAGGCATGTCCAGATTTACTTCTAAAACTAAACAGGTTAATAGACCCCATCAAATCATTAAATATAGCTAAAGATTAGTTATAATGACTTTTATCTAGTCATTACAAATTACTGATTTCTTTCATAAAAGTTGCTGTGAGACTCATGGACTCTAGTACCATATCATCTAAGTATGATTAGAATTCCCTGAATATAAGGTAATCATGTATGTTTCTGCCATCCCATGCAGCACTTAAACCTTCAGGATGAAGGATTTGGTAGGGCCCTAATCTTTAAAATGGAAATGGAAGTGCCATTTAGGATTTTGAGCATATTCAATAAGATAATGATCCAAAGAGCTTTGATATGTAGAGCATGTCACAAATGCTCTCAGTGATTTTTTTAAACCTGTGTAACAGATTCCTAAGTTCTATAAAGGTATAATTAATTTTTAGTAATTTTTTTTCCATATCACAGCTACTGAGTACAGCATAAGTTCCAGTATAGTCAATTTTAAAGGAGTATTTGAATGTTCTCCCATAGTCAATTTATGGAACAATTAGGTTGAGAATCTGTCTTAGGATAAAACAGATTTATTACAAAAATATATCACTAAGAGATTTTTTTTATTTGTTTTTTACTTTCTGAGCACTGTTTAATAATAGAATTAATGGGTAATTTTCTCCTGCTCAGGATTTAGATGGTAATCTTCTTGACTCCTGGGAAGGAGTGAGGGTGCAATGCCTTTGGTGCTTGAGTGACGGGAAGACTGTTCTGGCATCAGATACACACCAGCGCATTCGGGGATATAACTTCGAGGACCTTACAGATAGGAACATGTAACTATTTTTTGTAACCATTAAACAATTTTCTGAACATCAAAATGTATAATGAGATTTGCTTTCAGAAGAAGAGTTTGTGTTTTTACTTTTGATTTGATTGTTCAGTAATTGGACTGAGGATTAGATTGTACTTAGTAATCATTATTTCAACTTTTTCCCTTTTTTTTTAAGTTTTACTTATGCATACAAAAACTGGGGTACAGGCCAGAGGTGTGGGGCAGAAAGGATTCACCAGCAACAGTGGGGAACAGAACAGGCAGAATGACTGAAATACATAGCTGAGGGGAATAGCAGGCAAGGCAAGAGAGGTCTGCTGTGCCATGTGTGTCACCTTGCTGGCGGGGGATGGAACTTGTGCTGCAGTGACTGGATAGCTTCATAGTGCTGAGACTTAAGCCCTTGCACCATCAGGGAGGCCCCTCTACTTTTTCTTTATTGAAATATAGTGTATAATAGTGATTATAGATAAAATTATAGTATGTCAGCAGGAACATGTTCTGTTTTGATAATTTGAATTTCTTGATACTTCGTATGTTGTTTTTGACAAACTATTTTTTGTTTACAGAGTACAGGAAGATCATCCCATTATGTCTTTTACTATTTCAAAGAATGGCCGTTTAGCTTTGTTAAATGTAGCAACTCAGGTAAGTTTATTTACATAATTCTCCAAAAAATTTAGCTTAGTTCAAACTTTGTTATTTGTAGTATATAGATACTTAATTAAGGAAACGTATGCATTATACATAAGCAAATATTTCTACTAGTTCTTAACATTACTCCATATGTTTCTTCCCTTTTTTTTTTTTCTTTTGGTGGCATAGAAGAGCTGGAGTGTAGGCCAGAGGGGCAGGGGTTGAGAGGATTTACCAGAGATAGAATAGGAAGCAGACGTGGATTTACTGAAATACAGTGCTAAGGGGAGCAGCGGGCAAGACAGAGGTCTTCTGTGGCATATGTGTCTTAGCTCCCTGGTCGTTAGGGATCAAACTCAGACTGCAGTGATGTTTGTACTCAGACTTAACCCCTCGGCCACCAGGGAAAGCCCTATGTGTTTTGTTTTGTTTTGTTAAGATTTATTTATGTACAAGAGGTGGGGGGGGGGTGGTGAGAGGAATCACCAGAGACAGAGTGGGGAGCAGAACAGGCAGATCGACTGAAATGCACTTCTGAGGGGAGCATCAGGCAAGACGGGAGAGGTCTGCTGTGCCATGTTGGTTAGCTCCCTGGCTGGGGATCGAACTTACCCTGCAGTGGCTGCAAATAGCTTCATAGTGCTGAGACTTAACCCCTTGTGCCCCACTATGTGTTTGATTCTTAAGTGTGTAGAATAAACCATGAATTTATCAGAACTGGCATTTTGCATAAATAGAAAACTTTTATCAGGCAAAGGGGATATTCACAAATTACTAAACTTTTTTGTGTTGAGGGAAAATAACATTCTTTTTTGCTTACAGGGAGTTCATTTATGGGACTTGCAGGACAGAGTTTTAGTAAGAAAGTATCAAGGTGTTACACAAGGGTTTTATACAATTCACTCATGTTTTGGAGGCCATAATGAAGACTTCATCGCTAGTGGCAGTGAAGGTAAACTGTGGCGCTATCAGTTCACATATACTGATGGACTTAAAGTTCTATAATTATCTCAGTTTGTGAAAGTAGTTTTATCTCCAAGCAAAATCAACATACTAAATTTTAAATTTGACTAAGTTATTTTGCTTTGCTCTATTATATCACCTGTTTTAGAATGACTTGAATCCTCATCATAAATCAGTAGTGTCTGTTCTGACTGTGTGAAAGTGGGTTTGATTCTTGTATCAAATGAAAATTTAGTTAGAGCATAAACTTAAATATGTTGAGTTTTTCATGAGAGTGATGGTTTTCAATTTAATAGTGTCTAAAAGTCAGTTAATTGTGATGTTTTACCTGACCTTAAACAGAATTGACAAGTTAGATTTTCACTGCTTTAATGGCCAAAAAGAATAATTCAGTTTGATAATTATATTAGTAAACACAGTAGTATTTTGTTCATTGTATGTTTACTATCCTGTCTTTCCAAAAACTGATCTTAGTAGATTAGAGGATCACAAAATGACATATGAGTTTTCCCTTTGTGTACACATAAATTTAAGAATTCAGTTAAAGAAAAACATCAAGGAATTTATATTTCAACAATAAGCATACTGATTTATCTGTTCTTATTCCCCCCACAAAAAAAAAAAATCTGTGTCAGATAAAATTCAGAGAATAGATAACAAATTGTGAGTTTACTTCTTTCCAGTCAAAACAATCTTTATCTGCTAGTTTAATCAGTTAATCATGTTGTGTTCTTCAGTCATTCTCCATTGGATTCTAAATTCATGTGGTCTGAACATTAAAAGCCTTCTAATCTAAGCTCTTTTTTCCCTTTTTCTATTAAGTTCTGCTTCTGGTGGGTTTTTTCCCCCCTCTTAACTGCCTCACAATTCTGCCCCACTGCCATTACCTCTTTTACCCTAGAAGTACTGAAAAATATGCCTGGCTACCATTATTCCTAGAGATGCCATTTCTTCTTAAGCCCTGACTAACTTTAGAATAAAGCCTGATGAATAATGCAATTAAATCACATAATATCTATTCAGGGCTAAAATCGAAATGTAGCTAAGAGGTAGGTGTTCTTCTAACTGGTGATTTAGAATAGTTCTAAAAATGATTTGAACTCCAATTGGACATGGTATCTATATTATCTGCCACGATGACCACAGTAATCCATTTACCATTATTTGCAAGGAATATATTCCGAAGACCCTCCAAATCCCCAATTACATGAATGCCAGTTTAAAATAAACGAATTAGAAAATTGTCCTACAAAAAGTTACATAATGGATTCTCTAGACTGATACAGCAAGCAGAACTTGATCATAAAGCCTGTCACTCTGACCTTGACTACTTCAGATTTAATTTTTTGCTGCCTCTTCAGCAAATACTATCCTTAGATATGTGATCACAAAAGGTTTTTTTCCTCTAATACTGGCAGATTTCAATTTCATTCCCACTTTTTCAAGCCTGTAATCTTGCTCTTTTATACACTTTTTCAGTTGGGGAAAACAGCTTGTTTTTCTTTTGGTGCTAATTTCTTTCTAATCAATAAAAAAAATCAAAAATTATTGAACAAATATATCGCAGGGAAGATAAATTTAGTTCTGTGATAAATGCTTTTTAGCTTTTGCTTTACACACAGTGTTCATATATAGTTCCCACCTTTTATCTTTACATTAGAACTTTTGAAAGTAGAGTATGTTCTCTTACCACATTTTAATCACCTTTTACCACTCTCTAAAGTTTCCTCAGTTGGCAGAGCAGCCACTGAAAAGTTCCCACTTACACTGACAAACTGTTAGAGTGAACACTTTTTCTATATTTAGTTAACCTTTACAGTAATACATGATGCTTACTATGTGCTAACTCAGTTCAAAACACTTCCACATATACAAGCTTATCCTTTTAACATGGTGAGGTAAATACAAACCCCCAGATACAGATGAAGAGTTACAAATAGTGGGTAACTTGCAGAGTTACACTACTTGTCAGTGGTAGAGGGAAGATACGATCCTAGTTCCCTGACTGCACAGCTCATTCTGAACCAGTATACTATTCGGTTTGTTGGTTTGTTTAAGATTAGTTTATCATAAAGATACTAAGTTGCAGAAGGTTCTGGTGTTCAGGGTCACTTTAGGACACTTTAGAGGTGTGCAAATAATACTAGAATGCATATACAGAACAGTTGTTTAGACTCACTTGTGAGCTCTTGAGTAGGGCCATCTGGATCTGAAGCCTAACTTCACCATTTATTACCTTGGAGCAGGTTGCTTAACTTCATAGTCCTTCAGTCACTGTCCATAAAAGGTATAAAGCATAGTACCCATCTCATAATGGTGATGAAGATAAAATTTATTATCTCTATCCTAGATTCATTCACATTTTCAAGCCCTGATTATATATTACTCAATATATATTATATATATATTTATTATTATCAATATATATTTATATATATTACTCAATATATATTATAGAATAGTGCAGAATAGATTTTTGGGTGACTTGATGAATGCTAATCACCTTTAATAGGGAAAAATGTATGATTTATGAAGATGTTTTTTCATAAAGTAATTGTTAAACTTACATTTGCTCCATTCAAGTTCCAATAATCAGATCATGTTCTTTCTGTAATGAATGATAATTTTAAAATCGGTTGGTTTTGTTAATTTGTATTAATTCCCTAACCTTTCTGTAAATTACTCCTTATTCAGATCACAAGGTTTACATCTGGCACAAACGTAGCGAACTGCCCATTGCGGAGCTGACAGGGCACACACGTACAGTAAACTGTGTGAGCTGGAACCCACAGATTCCATCCATGATGGCCAGCGCCTCAGATGATGGCACTGTTAGAATATGGGGACCAGCACCTTTTATAGACCACCAGAATATTGAAGGTAACACCACTATATAAAATTCTGTGTTTTCTCCAGATGAAGCATTGCTTTGCTTATTATAAAGCTGCTACATTTTTAAGCAGTACTTGATTGAAATGTGGGATTTTCTCCCTCCTTTAGAGATTGTACACTATTTTACTCCACAGGAGGCATCTAAATAATCTAAGATACAACAGTGTATCTTTTACTTGGTTTTTTGGTGACAACAGAAGGAATAAGCTGGGACATACCATCTCATACATATCATTAGCTCTTTTATTTGTCACGTTCAGCATCTTACTGAAATTTTTCACACACAGGGCATTTTATATTTTCAGGTACGTGAGACCTAGCCAATATACAAAGTTGGAGAATGACCTTGATTGTAGGTTTTACTGAAAATCATCATCTGTTAATAACTGTAGAATACGTACTAGAATAAAAGTAAAATGTATCATGTTATCTATATGCCAAGTAGCATGGTAGGCCCTTTATATATACTATCTTACATACAACCTTCATTTCCCTGTAAGGAAAGTATTTGATCCTTACTTCTGAGATAAGAAAACTGAAATATGGCAGGCCTCATTAATTTGTTGAGTCCTGCCAGATCTTCAAATCTAGGTAGGTTTTTTTTTTTTTTTTTTTTTAAAGATTATTTATTTATGCATACAAGCACTGGGGTACAGGCCAGAGGTGTGGGGGTGGTGAGAGAATCCACCAGAGAGAGCAGGATGCAGAACAGGCAGATGGACAGAAACACACTGCTGAGGGGAGCAGTGGGCGAGGCAGGAGAAGTCTGCTCCGCCATGTGGGTCCCCTCCCTGGCCGGAGGCAGGGATAGAACTTGTGCTACAGTGACTGCGGCCTGCTTCATAGTGCATTGCTTAACCCACCACGCCACCGGGGCGGGCCCAAATCTAGGTAGGTTTTTCCTCTATTCTCAAGTACTTGGAGATGAAGAACTCTGAAACCAGAAGCCTAACAGATACAAGGAATTTTATGTAAATGAGTTACTGTTCTTTTTTTCAGATAGCACAAGTAAAATATTTGTTTAGAAGGAGGTAATATACCTCAGATAGATAAGCTGTTTTATCAAATTGATAAAAATTATAGTGTGTCCCACCTAAATGTTTTAGTAGGGAAGATAACTGTCTCAGTTAAGTTATTCTCATTAGAGAAGGGTTTCAGGATTGAATTTGAGAAAATACATTCTCTATACTTTTTTTGTCTGCGGTACAAACTTGAAACACTTGACCAGATCTTACTAACAGGAGAAGATATACAGCTAATGAGGAGAGTGAGAGCATGAGGAATACATGGATAAAAAAGTTTTGAGAATCACTGCTGAGTTTCTTAGACTCTTGAAGGACCTTTTGGTATTTGTAGATCACTACATGACAATCCAGCATTCCTCTGAAACATAACTAAAACCGAAAAATCTTTACCTCCTTTTCTTGGCTTATTTCAGTTTCAAGGCCTACTTTTTTTTTTTTAAGATTTATTTAATTTATTTACAGAAGAACTGGGATGTAGGGCAGAGGGGCAGGGGGTGAGCGTATTCGCCAGAGACAGAGTGGGGCACAAACAGGCAGATCTACTGAAATACACTGCTGAGGGAAGCAGTGGGTGAGACAGGAGAGGTCTGCTGCACTGTGTGTCAGCTCTCTGACTGGGAATTAAACTCATGCTGCAGTGGCTGGTAATGGCTCGATAGCACTGAGACTGTAACCCCTGCACCACCAGGGAGGCCCTCAAGGCCCACTTTTTTAAGATAAGTTGTTTTATAGATCTACAACTATAATTGTCAGTGCTCTTCTAATTTTATTTGTCATTTTGAAGTTCTTCAGATAAGCATATTTGATTTGAAAGAAGTTGAAAATATTAGACTTCTCGTAGCAAATTTACCTTATAAGTGAATTTACTTTCAACCTATCATTTCATAATCCATTTTGTGAGTTTAAATAAAACAGATGGATACTCACTGTAGTGCTTATGTCAGATTTTGGCTCAGTTGTAAACTCTAATCCAATTCATCAACTTTTCCATTATGCTTTGGCAATATAGATACAGTCCTAAAATGGGAAGACAGTTTCTCTGCAACTATTTGGTTTATATACCTTTTGTGTGGGATTTTTGTTTACTTAGTTTTTTTAAATCAACACAGTTGAAAGTTTTTTGTTGTTGGGTTTTTTTTAAGATTTTATTTTTACATAAAAGAACTGGGTTACAGGGCCTCCCTGGTGGCACAGTGGGTTAAGCAACTCACTATGAAAGCAAACAGCAGCCACCGCAGCACGAGTTCGATCCCTACTGCCGGCCAGGGAGGGGACCCACATGGCGCAGCAGACCTCTCCTACTGTGCCCGCTGCTCCCCTCAGCAATGTACTTCTGTTGATCTGCCTGTTCTGTTCCCCGCTCTCTGTGGTGAATGCTTTCACCCTCCACACCTCTGGCCCAGTGCTTGTATGCATAAATAAATAAATCTTTAAAAAAAAAAATACTGGGCCTCCCCGGTGGCGCAGTGGGTTAAGCAACACACTATGAAGCAAACCGCAGCCACTGCAGCACGAGTTCGATCCCTGCTGCCGGCCAGGGA
>JAGFMF010011610.1:179100-195252 GCA_019455555.1 Galemys pyrenaicus | reverse complement strand
CAGCAGTGTACTTCTGTTGATCTGCCTGTTCTGCTCCCTGCTCTCTGTGGTGAATCCTCTCACCCCCCCAAACCTCTGGCCTGTACCCCAGTGCTTGTACGCATAAATAAATAAATCTTTAAAAAAAAAAAAAAATACTGGGCTACAGGCCAGAGGTGGAGGTGCAGGGTGAGAGGATTTACCAGACAGAGTGGGGAGCAGAATAGGTGGATCTACCAAAATACACTGATGAGGGGAGCAGCAGGTGAGACAGGAGAGGTCTGCTGTGCCATGTCGGTTAGCTCCCTGGCCAAGGATCGAACTCATGTTGAGGTGACTGGCGGTAGCTTCATAGTGCTGAGACTTAACCCCTTGTGACACTAGGGAGGCCCAAGTTTGAAGAGTTTTGACAAATGTTTGTACTTTTGTAACCACTATCACAATCTTAATAAAGGAAATTTTCCCTCTTGTCCCTTTGTAGTGAATCCCTACACCAGCCATAACCCCAGCCCCAGTTATATGCTTTCTGGTATAGCAGATTAACTATATTTTCCAGAATTTTATATAAATAGAATTAAATGCATTTATCTCCTAGGTTCTTTTTTCTACAATTGAAAACATTTTTCCTAATTAAGTTGTCTAATAGAAATTTTGAAAAATACAGATGAGGCTTAAGACAATGTCATTCAAACATCATAACACCTTAAGATACTGTGTTACTCATTTAAATAAAAATACTTAATCTAAAAACTCCATTTCAAAAAATAAAATTTGCTTACCTTCTTTTATAACAAATTCCATATATATATATAATATTTATATTATAGCTGGATTAAATGGGATAGGATCACGTACTAATAATTACTACAATATAGATGAATGTTGATATGCTAAGTAAAAAAAGCCAGATACAGCGCCTCCCTCGTGGCGCAGTGGGTTGAGCAACGCACTATGAAACAAACCAAAGCCACTACAGCATGAGTTCAATCCCTGCTGCTGGTCAGGCGGGGGACCCACATGGTGCGGCAGACCTCTCCTGCTGTGCCCGCTGCTCCCCTCAGCAGTGTACTTCTGTTGATCTGCCTGTTCTGCTACCTGCTCTCTGTGGTGAATCCTCTCACCCCCCACACCTCTGGCCTGTACCCCAGTGCTTGTATGCATAAATAAATATAAAGAAAAAATATAAAAAAAAAACAAAGAAAAAAGAAAAAAGCCAGATACAGAAGGGCACATAGTGTAATTCCATTTATATTAAATGATCCAGAATTGGCAAATATATAAAGACAGAAAGTGTACTCTGGTGGTTTGTTTTTGTTTTTAGGGCTGGGGAATGGGAATTTGTGTATGACTGCTTGATGGGTCATGTATGAGTGATAAAAATGGTCTAAAATTCACTGTGATAGTTATGAGTCCTATGACTATAATAAATGGGTGCATTGTGTAGTGTATGAGTTATAGCAATAAAAAGTACACGATTCCAGTATAATTATTGAGCGCTCCACTGTTTGAAATAGTCATGAGTTTAGACTTTAATATATAGCCTAAGACATGATACAGACACCTTATTTCGGTGGATTATGATGAAAGTATCAAGAATTTGGTTTGATAAGATTTTTTTTAATGTTGCTATGTTTTGTAATATGTTTATTTTAAAACTTTCTAACTGATGATTTTTTTTCTCTCCCCACCCCTCTTTTTTCCCTTTTCCTCCCTATATACATTTCATCTTGTCTTCATTCAGAGGAATGCAGTAGCATGGATAGTTGATGGCGAATTTGGAGCAGACGACTTCGGTTTAACTTAAAAATTAGTCGTATTTTAATGGCTTGGGATTTGGTGCAAACAAACATGATTGATAGCTGGACAGACATGCTCGTCATGAAAAAAGAACCATTTCTGAAGCCCGATTGGGGCCAAACATTTACACCTTGCTTCATAGTAACCAGTTGAGATGAAGCACGTCGTTAGAACGTTGTTGGACACCATGTTGAATTATCCCCCCATCGGTTGTGAAGAACTGTGCTACATTCAGGCTTACCCATTGAACTCAGTATATATAATTTTTTCCCTCCTGCCTTTTGTCTGGCGGGATACCATTCTTGTTGCTCTTCTGTGTAATGAAGTTTAAATGCTTGTTTGGAAAACTTTATTTAACAGTTTAGAAGGCTTGATAGAAAGAGTGCATTAGTCTGAAGAGTATACATTGGATAGGAAAGAATTTCCTTCTTTTGTTTCTCCAAGTCTTACCGCCTTATTTAGCTTGAGATCTTTGCAGCTTGGTTCATGGATTCTAGCCTTGCCCGTTGCGCAGTATATACTGATCCAGATGATAAACCAGTGAACTATGTCAAAAGCACTCTCAATATTACATTTGACAAAAAGTTTTGTACTTTTCACATAGCTTGTTGCCCCGTAAAAGGGTTAACAGCACAATTTTTTAAAAATAAATTAAGAAGTATTTATAGGATTAAAGTGACTTCATTTGTATACATTTGGAATTTAAACCAGCTTAAAAACAGTTTCCTCTATGACTTAGATATGCAGTAGAACTGATGCTCTTCCGGAATACCACAGGAGACATGGTCAGAAACAGTGCTTGGAAGGACATTACACAGGAAATTCAGAGTAATACTTTGAAGGTTTCCCCCCTTTTGTTTTATTCCTGAAGGAACATCAGTACTTGATCTTGAAGAAATTCGAAATTCAAAAAATTTTAAAATAACAACATGAGAGATCAGTAGTCTGTTTAGATTTTCAACAAAGCTTGTTCCAAGTTGTTCTCAACCCGGAAGATCACTTGGTGTGATCAAACAAGAGTAAAGATCAGCAGATATAATCACTTTGGAAGTTTATAGTGTAACTGAGCTTATTAGAAGAATTCAGCAGGTAATAAACACTTAAACTGGGTTTAGAGCCTCATAGTCATTTCTCTTAATTACCCTTAATATTTTGACAGTTTAGGGATACATAAATTTAAAAAAAAATTCCTTTTCAGTTTTTCAGATATTGCCATACTGAACCTCATTCTAAACTGGTGCTGTGGATAGTCTTTCCTTCTCCCCCTCCCTTTGAATTTAAGGAAAAGGTTTCCTTCATGGAAAAGCACTTTTTAAGAATTTCACATTTAAAATAAGCCAAGAGTCTGGTATTCACATTGTGCTTTTAAAACCCCTAACAGCTAAATACAACATACTAAGTCTCCTTTGAAATTTCCTCCTTTTTTCAGTTAAGGATAATTATGGTGGCCACAGCTATTATATTGGGAAGAGGAGTGGGAATACCCCTAAAATAAGAATCTGGTGAAGAAAGTCATGTACTCTGCTTAGGCCCAGCCAAGTCTATAGTATATTGCCATGAGACTCCTTCAAGATGCACAGAAAACAGAAAAAGGCTTGGAATGTCAGGAATACTTCCACTAGGAGATGTGGCTAGGGGATGACTGAAAGAAGGGATGGGAAAGTCAGTGAAGGGGTGTAGAAAGAAAAACAGTTGGCCTTAAAATAGCATGGAGTCTCCTAATAACTCACTGTAAGAATGACAGATAGTGGTCAGCAAATTATTTTATCAAATTGGTATATAAAAGATATCTTTAAGCTCCATTTTGCAGAGACCACTACTTACAGAATCAAGAATTCCTGTTTTGATACTTATGAGTTAATTATATGTCACAGTTTATCTGGTACTTCATTTTTCTTAACTAAAATTACTTTTCACTTTAAGCTTGAATAAAAATCTTCATTGGTAACTGTATATAATTAAGTGGCAACTTCTCTTTACCTCAGTACAGTTAAAACCATATTTTAAGTGATTCATGTATACCCTAAAGCCATTAATACACCCCAGTCTCTACAAATAACATCACTAATAAAGTGTGGGCATAGAAACTCCACAGCTGTTTACAAATTTGGTTACAGTGTGCCATGGTGTATTTGTCACACTCTGAGATTTGTGCCCACTCAGGGGCAATTGGCACTCAGATTCTGCTATATTTTCCAGCCACCCCTAGATCTGAGTTTTCCGAGTGCTTCTGAAGTACAGTTAAAAACACTTTAAAAAAGTGGAGTAAAAAGCAGGCACATTTTACAAGAACATAACTCCATTAAAACGGAGTAACAACTATGCAAAGGTTTCTATAGCAGCTAGGTGAGTTTGTTTTCCAGGTCAGCTTCTATAACTGGCAGCTTCTATACATACTGGTACTTTGCTGTGCCAATTTGCTATAAACGTCTATTTCATGCAGTTGTCATGCAGCGAGTATGCTAGAAAGGTGAAGTAAATGGTTGAGAAACCTAAGATTTTATGGTACAAGGAACCTGATAGGACGGTCTAATCCATAACTACTAGCTGAAAACTTCCGATAGTGCTATAGTCTATAGGCATAAGAGAGAATACTATCAAGCCAGCCACAAGATACTAACAAATGTATAAACTGAAAAGTACCAATACTTTTTGCACATAGATCAAAATAGAGTGGAGAATTTTGGCTCCAAAATTCAGGTTAGTAGGTTCATTTCCATGTGCTTAAAAATGTTTTTTTGTTTCTAATCATCAAGGGCTAGAGCAAGTATGAAATTAAATGTCTTTATCCTCCAAATAAGTGGTTATTAACAGTACAATGTTGGATTTGGAGATTACCAAAATTGGTGTGGGGGTGGTGACGAGAATTAAGAGTGGGGAATTGGTTAGGAAGAATGATGAAGCTTCAGTTTTAGTTTTTGTATCTTGTTACCATTCATATCAGCTACATTTCTGTTATTCTTATTGGCCAGGTAAATGTGTTATATTAAACCAGGTAAGTAGTTTAAACATGAGATTTTATTTGCAAATATCCCTAAAAATGGACTCGTTTTAGTGGGTGGGGGACTAAAAAGGGAGTGCCTAACTAATTAATTAAAATAACCTGCTTAGTTGAAAGGGAAAAAAATCGAATCTTTGTTATTATTTCCTTCAGTCACACAGGTAGTAATATGTGATCTTTATTATTAGGAGTGTTCTCCCTCGAGAGTGGCATTCCATGACATTAATAGAAAATCCTTCTTTCCCTCCCTTCCCCGTCTTGAAATTTTCTTTTTTAGGATGTTGGTTCCTGCACACAAGAACTGACCCTATCACCTCTGCTCCCAGTGGTAAATGTATCCTACATCTCTTGAAAGGGAAATAGCCGTGTCAGTTTCTTTCACAGCAGAAGAATGGCTGCTTTTGAATGGGGAGGAAAGAAGACATTTTTCTTAATATCCTTTTTGTCCCATCTCTAAAATGTATAAATATCTTGATTTAGTTTTCCTTTACTTCTCATTTAGACTTAGCAACTCTGGGTTGCTTCTAAAATAATCCATTTTAAAAAGCCACATCTGATTTAATAATAAACTGCTAACTTTAAAGGAAGAGGTAAATTTGCTTCTATACTTAGACACTTTTCTAAAAACAGGGTGAAAAACTTAATTGAAATTTTTCAGTGTTGTTAAGCTATTGTTATAGTAGCTGCCCTTTAGTTGCAAAAACAAAACTATAAAAACCCATCCCCTATCTACTTAATCCAGATAACCTGGATTTAAGAAACAAATAGCTATAAAAATGTATGCGTGTGGGTGTTGTGTGTGTGGGAGAGAGAATGCTTAATTCATAAAATGTCCTGGAAACAGCTGTTCTAGGTTCTTGTCAAATTTACTAATAGTCTTGTGCACGTGTGAAGTGCCCTCTCTGAATTTAAGGTTTGGTTAATACTGGTATATTTTTATAAGATTGAAATTGTGTCCCCATCTTTAACTTTTTCATTATCAGGGTCAATGTGCTAAAACTGAATTGTAACATTTTTAGGCACAGATGGAAAAATGTTATTGGCTCCTTGAAAATGTGTGTGTGTAGCGCCAGGGGAACAGATCCACAAAAGCATGTATGTACTTACAAACCAAGCTGTAGAGATCAAGAAAAGAACTTGTGTTGATCTCAAGATTTCTAAATTGTCGAGATTTACATGGCATTGTGGTGGAACTAGTTAACACTTAGAGCTTTTGGATGTAATAACTATTTGCTATGGACTGATTAAATATTTCAGAGGATTGTGTTCTTAAATTTGGGTTTTTTAATGTCTCAGATTATATTTAGTAGTTTAAATTTCTTTGCTTTATTATTTCATTAAAGCATAAAAAACTTAAGGTCTCTTGATATTTATTTTCACTTGTTCTACTAATTATTTACAAAACATCTTTTGTTAACTTTTATTTTATAAACGTATAGTATAAAATGTCTTTAAAATTTTGTTCAATTGAAACTACACTAATTTTGATTTGCTGACCACGATTTTTTTAACACACCTTTTCCATGTCAGTGCATAGCACTTAATCATTTGTATTCCCTTTCAATCCAATAAACAGAATGAGTAAGTAATTTTTGCTGTGTTAAATCTAATAACCATTAATCTGAGTGTTTAAATGGTTCTATTCCACCTAAAACAGTTGATTTTTTAGAATGTGACTTCCATATGTTTACCTGGGATTTTTAAGTGGCGTGTAAGAAGCATTGCTTGGTTAGAGTATGTTTTTTCAAGTGTTATGTATGGATTAAAATAACTTAAGGAATATTTACATTTTAAGGGAATCATGTGCCCAATTTTGTTAAAAAATACTACTGCATCTGACCTTATATGTTTAGGCATTGGATACATTGGTCAGTAGAAAAAAATACATTTCCAATTTGAAATTAAACCCTAAAGCCAACCCTTCAAAGCTGTCCGTTGATCTGCAGCTTTCAAGAAGGGAGAGTAGGAAATGGTGAGGGTGGGGGCAAGGTAATGCCACAGCACAGTGGACTATGGTGGTGGACGTTGGGTGCTTAAGTGGTGGCGGTGACTACACCCAAAAGAGGAATTTCTGTACTGTCAATGACTTTTTTTCCCCCATAATGAACATACAATTCTCTAAAGACCCGGGGGGGGGGGGAGCATTCAGTGTATTCACACCTACAGCATATTTACATTCATGAAAAGAATATAAATCACCCTGTTGGAGTGATTACAGAAGTGGGCTTTAAGATTTTAAGTACTGATTGTAGTTCTGTACAGTAAAGTTACATTCAAATGTGAAGATTTACCTTTTAACAGTGTCACCTTAGGACAGCATATCCATTAATGTGTCCAAGAAAGGTCGTGCTGTGCAGCAGGTGTTTCACAGTGCTGCGCACAACCTGCTATACCACCAGGGAGGCCCCATTTTGTGTTTTTGTGTTGATGAGTTCATATTCTTTCGATAGATGCCCAAGAATGGGACTTTTTTAGTTTTTTAACGTAAATCCAGAGCACTCCATAATACTGCACCAGTTCACATTTCTACCAACAGTGTATATAACAGGAGATTACTCTTTCTCCACATCCTCTCCAACACTTCTTACTGGAGGTTGTTTTCATACGCGATTCTTATTGACATAAGATGGTATCTCTGTGGCTTTAACTTGCATACTTTATTGGAAGTGACAAATATTTTTCACATCTCTTGCCTTCTGATACATTCCTTGGTGCATTATCTATTCTTTTTAAATGTATTTATTTATGCATATAAGAACTGGGGTACAGGCCAGAGGTGCAGGGAGTGAGAAGACTCATCAGAGACAGAGTAGGGAACAGAACAGGCAGGTAGACTGAAACAGTGCTGAGGGGAGCAGCAAGTACGGCAGGAGAAGTCTGCTGTGCCATGTGGGTGATCCCCCTGGATGGAGGCAGGGTTCAAACTTGCTGTAGCGGCTGCAGTTTGCTTCACAGTGCGTTGCTTAACCCACTGTGCCACCAGAGAGGCCCCTGCATTATCTATTTCTATCGACTGTTTATTAATTGTGTTGAGGTTTTTTGTTGTTGAATTGTGTGGGCTTTTCATATATCTTAGCTATTAATCCCTTATCAACAATATATTGTATAGCTGTTTTCCCCCATTCAATGAGGTGTCTTTTTTAATCATTCTGTATTTTCTTTCACTGTTTAAAAACTTTTTTTTTTTAAAGATTTATTTATGCATACAAGCACTGGGGTACAGGCCAGAGGTGTGGGGGTGAGAGGATTCACCACAGAGAGCGGGGAGCAGAACAGGCAGATCAACGGAAGTACACTGCTGAGGGGAGCAGCGGGCACAGCAGGAGAGGTCTGCCACGCCATGTGGGTACCCCCCCTGGCCGGCAGCAGGGATCGAACTCGTGCTGCAGTGGCTGCGGTTTGCTTCATAGTGCGTTGCTTAACCCACTGCGCCACCAGGGAAGCCCTAAAAACTTTTTAACGAGTTAAATTCTACTTGTTTTTGTTTTTCCATTACCATAGGGGTCAAGTACCAAAAATATCTATTTTTAATATCATGAACTTATCACCCATCTTTTCTTCTTTGTACTTTATTGATGCAGGCTTATCTATAAATCTTTAATCCATTTGGCAGTTTGTATGGAGTTTGTAAATGATCCAATTTCATTCTTTTATGTGTTACTTTTCAGTTTTCCCGGCACTATTTATTGACATTGTAGAGAAGGACACATTTTCAATCAAGTTTTGATTGAAGGTTAGTGATTGATTTCTTTGGTCACAATGTTAAGTTGATGCAACTGAAGTCCCTCAGGAAAATATCTTACGTAGTAACTGGCTTTGGTAATAGACCCTATCTGGAATATAAATTAATGAATAGGCTAAATTTCCCTCACTTAAGTACTCCTATATAGTTCTTTAACCATCTTTGTTTTGACTACAGTTGTGAAATGGAGCTACACATTGAATTGGGAAATACCTTTTAATTCATAAAAGTGATAGTTTATTACCAATTAAAAAAACTTCTAAAAGCTTAAGAAAACAAACAGATGCACTTATTTCAGATAAAACACAAAGCATCCTAAGAAAGGAAAAATTTTTTTTTAAAACTTTTTTTTTTAATTTATTTATGCATACAAGAACTGGGGTGTTGGCCAGAGGTGCAGGGAGTGTGAGGATTGATGCATCACACTCCCAGCATGGGGAGCAAAACAGGTGGATCTACTGAGGGGAGCAGCAGGCAAAGCAGGGGAGGTCTGCTGCACCATGTGGGTCAGCTCCCTCACTGGGGGTTGAACTTAAAATGGAGTGGCTGCAGATAGCTTTATAGCTCTGAGCTTTTAACCCCTGTGCCACCAGGGAGGCCCCACAAAGATATTTTTAAGTGGGATTTTTGCCTCAGTAATGGATTTTCAAGAACAGACCTTTCACTCAAGAAATTTCTGTTTTCTTATCCACAAAAAAGTGATACTAAACATTATTTGGTTTTAATTTCTTTTTTCTTTCTATACTTCCTCTTAATAAACATACATAATCACAGTGCTTATTAGGTACCACACTGCATTATTAAAGGGTCTAGATCTATAGCCAAGTACTTACTCCTCACTTTTTTCAGGTGATAAACTCAAACTTAAATAAATTGTAACACAGTTAAAAGGTAGCACTAGGGTTCAAAATCCTTTATATTCCAAAGTCTATGCTTTTAACCTTTTAATCCAGGGCATGTGAAATTCAACTGAAGGCTTTTAAGATTTCTAAACCACCCTCTGCTACTAAGTGGAATTTGTTAACACACCAGTAATTTTATGTTGTCAGCTGGCACTAATCCATTCATCAGCAGTTTATGGGCCCCACAAAACTATGCTACATTACTTCAGCAATTATACCAAGAAGGAAAAAGAGTATTAATTATAACAGGGCCTCCCTGGTGGTGCAAGAGATTAAGTAGCAGCACTATGAAGCTATCTGCAGCCACTGCAGCATGCATTTGATCAGGGAGGTGACCCACATGGTGCAGCAGGCCTTTCCTGTCTCACCCACTGCTCCCCTCAGCAGTATATTTCAGTACATCTGCCTGTTCTGTTCTGCACTCTGGTGAATCCTCTCAACCCCTGTACCTCTGGCCTGTATCCCAGCTCTTGTATTCATAAATAAATCTTTAAAAATAAATAAAGACTAACTACAACACTGATTATACACTTATACCTGTTTGGTCATTGAGTAACAGGAGTATTCAGTTGGGTTAATATATCGGATACTTAGTGTAGGCCAATCACTATGGGTAAGCCACTTTATATGCATTCTTAAGGTAGTTTTATAGGACAGATACTCTAATTCCCATTTTACAAATGAGGGAAATAGGTTTAAATAAATAGGTCTGAAGGCACCTTTGTGCTTATGTTTATAACTACTACAGTACACAAACTTCCTTTGGCCTATTGATCACCATTTACCTGGGATAAAAGTTGCTAAAACTTGTCAAAAATGGGGGAAAGAAATAGAGGCCCACTTTACTAATTCTAGTTAACTGCTTCATCCATAGATGAAAATGACACTTATGTATTTTTATATAGAGAAGGCCACTTCTCTATATAATTAAAGAATCAAAAACATTCACTATGTTTTATAGAGAAAAACTACACACTGGTGAAATGGTGGTGGGAAATCCACAATTGATGTCAAATACATATAAAAAAGAAAAACTACATTAAATTTAAGTAACTTTAAATTGTTTTATAAATTTATAATGGTTAGAATCATGGGTCTTGAAGTCATCAGACCTGAATGCAAATCTTAATCACTTGGTGTGATTAATCTATGAAGGCATAGTACATTCAATTTTAAAAATGGCTAACAGTATTCCCACCGAACAGCATTGTAATTTAAAGGTTGAGAATGAAATCCACAAAATTCAGAATATTAGATATCTTGATTACTATGTCAAATGACTCGGTTACTTCAACAAATGATGGGGAGTAGGTGTTCAACCAAATGAAATGTACATCTCATTAGATCCCAGTGTGAACACTTCTGAACCAACGGGCAAAATTTGAGCACCATCTGGGTATTTAGTGCTAAGAAATAACATTGGTACTATGTTATGTGTATATATAATAAGGCTTAATAGAGACATATAAAAATATGGTATTGCTTCAGAACAGGGTAGGGAAGGAAAGGAAGTAGATTATGGACAAAATAATGTCGATGAGTTTGATTATCGCCACTGGTAAGATAGAAAATTACCAAGTAACATGGGTTAATTCTGTTATTTCCTTCCCAAAAGTTTGTGTCTTATAGAGCTAAACTGGACCAGAGGTCCAGTCTCGCCCTACTTTTTCTTATAGAGTGATGTTCTGGAGCCAAATAAGTTGCTTTTAATTGAGCCATCAGGTTCAGCTCTTACCCAGTGTGCACCCGATCTGCAAAATAGGCTGTGGGTGAAATAAAGTGATAAGATCAGGCTCTAGAAACAAATATGTTCATTTAACTTGATTCCACAGTATCTGCTCTCCTTCAGACATCATCAATTTTAGTGAAGTAAGCTGCAAAAATAGACAAATTCAAGCTCCTCTGTATTCAAGTGACAGCCTCTTGCCCCAAGAATGTATGGCACTTAAAATGGGAGCTATAAGATGGAATCCACTGCATCAACAACAAATTGTGGGTTCTTATAAAGGAGAGGGAGCTTAAAGGGAACCAGGAATGAGAGCTGGATAATGATAGTTTAGTGTATAATTTAGAATCTGATTATATGCCCTTTGACATAAGTGGTTCCACTGGAAAACAGGAATTTAAGTGTTTGTTAAACTGACTCACATTTTAACTAGGTTCTAATGTTTAATGAGAACTGATACAGATGAAACCAAGATTGCTCCATAATGTGTGTAGCAAACTAAATACACAGCAGCAAAAGCCACAAATCTCTGAATGCTCAGCTAAGTGGCTCTGACCACCCACCCACTCATGGGTCCCCTCCCAAGCTTCAGAGAGAAGCAACTGAAAACAAAAACAGATTTTATAAAGGAATTTATTCTAAAGAGCAGCTTGAGCTCAGTTCCAAGTACACTCAGTGAACAACCTTAACATTTTATAGTCCTGACAGTGGTTATTACTTTAATTAATGCAGTTGACAAAAGACCATAAGACTCTTAATGACCCTGTCATTAGATGTATTTAATTAACTAAGAAGATTTGGCTACTATCTTTTAGAATTTTCACAAAAAAGTATGGCTTAAAACCAAAAGGCTTCACTGACAAACCCTCAGAAAGTCAGAATAGCCCATTCTTTCAACAATTTAAATAGACCAAAAATATTTCAATCTTTTTGCACTACATACCAAAATAGTATAATATTTGGTTTCAAGTACAGAAATTCAGGTGGCAGAAATTGAGACAGAGATAGAATTTTTCACTTACCTCCTCTATCTTGCTATTCTATAAAAACAAGTTTATTTTCATTTCAGGGACAATTACACCTAGTATATAATGCTTTTCACTTTTTTTTTTCCCTGACAAGTACAGCTGATTTCACAAATTTCAAGTGTACCAAATAGCAGTTTCCTTTCCTAGTTTAACATACCTTAGAACACTTCATAATGTGACTGCTTTGTGGGGGGGGGGGGGGGAGAGGTGGAAATANNNGGGGGGGGGGGGGGGGAGAGGTGGAAATAGTGAACTTTCATTATGTTGCTTCACTGCTGCTTCTCTGATATAAAGGACATTGGTTAGACTTTTTGCTGAGAGCAATGGAACAACACAATCAGATTTACTTGCTCATTCAACATTTGTTTTTGAGCAAGGCACCTTATTAGGTGCCAGGAGTAATAAGAAGATACAAATATAAGAATGTACATTCCCCTTTAGGAACATACATCTTGTAGACTTATTGCATACAAATAACTATTACCAGATAGAAACTGGTAAGTGGCACAGGAGATAAAGTTCCATTGGAAGCTTTCTTAGCTCTCAACTTCAAAGTAAGACCAGGTCAGAGGAAGCAGATTTGGACTCTTAATCCATTGTCATCTGTGCGGCATGAAAAGGTAGCTGAAGGGATCTGGCAGGCTTTAATGAATTGAGCTGCATATTAGATCTTGCTTCCTCAGCATTCTCAACTGAGATTCCAGTGGTTAGCAGAGGCACCTGCTACCACTAAAAGGATGGAAAGAGAAGGGAAGATGACACAGGACAAATATTTTGCATACAGGAGCACCCTATGATAATCTGCTCTGGCCAGGCCTGGGTACTGCGATCGTGGAGGTGCAGGGACGAGCAGTTTTAAGGGAGAATACTAGACTAACCATCACAATTCCAGATGTAATCTGTAGGCCTCAGTTCTCTGTCTTTAAGATGAAGTTAAATCAGATAACCTCTAAGACCCTCTGCAACTCTCCAGTCAGTGAAAAGCATGGAGAATCAATCTTCAGCATTGTAATGACAGCATTTATAGTCAATGTTTTTCCCTTTTTATCATTTGTAGACCAGCTCCTAAACAAACAAAAAGCCCCACAAAGAACTAGAGTTACCCAGCCTCTCCAGGTTTACATGCAGACAAGAAATATAATTTTATTTGTTATTAACTATAGTTCATGTTTCGTTAGTGTTCCTGTTCTGTTATTAACAAGAGCCCTTTCTGATTTGCTCAGCCTCAACAATCTATACCTGAGAGTATATAAACTAATAGCAGAGGTTCTCTCAAATACATTTTAGTTAATAAGAATACTAGAAAAAGGTCTCGGTTCTAAGGATTTACGTTCTCCAATGGTTCCATTTAAAAGAGGCACTGGAAGTTAGGGAGAGTAAAGGGAACTTTTTAAATAGAAGGTCGCTCAAAAAGAAAAGAAAGAGATGTAAGCAAAATAACTTCTATCTTATAGTTTCTTGGCTCTTTGCCCAAAAAAAATATAAGATAACCACAAGTAATGGTTTCTGAGACCCCGAAGAGGCCAACAGAACCAAGTTTACCTTACCTACTATTTTACTGTGGCTAAGGCACTATTTCAACAATCTAAAATGTGGGTCTACCTGTAGAGGGAGTTTAGCTTAGTGGCTTCCTAGGTTCTGCCAAGGCTAAACCTGGTCATTTTAATATTTTGGGGACCATACACCTTGGTTAGCCACCCAGTTCTATCTCAAAAGGGGTTTTGGTTAGCCACCGAATTCTGTCTCAACAGTAAGCAACCCCACGGCACCTGCCATCAAACAGAGTCATGTTTGGCATAAATGCCAATACTGAAGATAGCAACATTAAAGCACAAACTAGTACTGAGAGTAAACTTCCAGGTTCATTTTATCCCACAAACAGAATGGAAGAGGTTAATTGCTCTCATCAACTACAAGAGTTTACAAATATAGTTACAAGGAACAGAGTCTGCTTGGATATTGCTATGTCTATGAAATGGCTTGTATTGGGTTACTCAATTCACAAAGTGTTCAGTGCAGCAGGACAGAGCTTATAGTTCATCTGGTACCAAGGACAGCATTTACAGGTTCAATTCACTGACACCAAATGACCAACTAGTCCTACTTCTAATCTGATGAGCATCTTCTACTGAATCATCTCCAAACCCATTCAAAAAATATCACAGAGTTCAAATACAATCGGCTCATTTGTAATACACAGATAAGACCTGGCAAAAGTCAATGAGACTGTATGGGTTTGAGGGTGATTGTGGAAGAAGTAGCTTTTAAATGAAAGTGCTAAATAAGATTTCACTTTTTTGATTTATTTTCCTTTCTATAAGCAATTCAAATTTTAATGTACCTGGGCAAATGGCATATAGGGTTTCACAGATTCTGCAAAAAGTATCTATTTTTTTGAAATGTCATTTTTGTTAACGTTCTTAGAAAACTTGTAGTTACTGTCTCATAAATCATTAAACCACATTAAATATATGAAGCTGCCACAAAATAGGCACGAGAGTAATTTACTTTCTTCTTTTGTCCAGTCATGTTTTGTACTCTGGCTTTTCAGTAGACTTGAGGAGTAGCTCATCTGTTAAAATTTCCCTTTAAAGTGTGTCCTTTATTTTTTGGCATGCAAAACTGGAATGGCAGGCCTGTTCCTACATATAAATAACTTCAAATACAGATGATGAAAAATACTTTCACATTTTTGAGTTTAAGGTAAAGTTGAGAACCAGAAATCTACAAAAACTCAATTCATGTTTTTTAAATACTTTATATGGTAAAAATACAGCAAAAATACTTTTTGTTCAAAGAGGAAAATATACTGCTATGGTCACGGTTCTAAGGGTGATTAAGTAGTCTCTGGCTCCTCAACTGTGCACTGTAGTATAGGCTGACTTCAACCATGGCTTCTCCAGCTTCAGTCATTTATCAAAGCTAAAATCATACTGTGGAAAGAAGAAATTATGTTATTAACATTTTCTTTGGAATGTTACTACAAAGTCTGGTCTGTCCAGAGACTTGTATCTCTAAGGTTTAATAAGGAACTTATTTGAGTAAAAGATAATCATTTAAACCTAAAGGAAAGAATATCTACATTAGTTTCTTGATGCCCAGATTTTATTTTAAAGATTTATTTATTTATGCATATAAGCATGTGGGGTACAGGCCAGAGGTAAGGGGGGATGGTGAAAGCCTTCACCAGAGAAAAAATGGGGAACAGAACAGGCCTATCTACTGAAACACACTGCTGAGGGGAGGAGCAGGCAAGACAGGAGAGGTCTGCTGTGCCATGTGGGTCATTTCCCTGGCCAGGGATCAAACTCATGCTGCAGTGGCTGTGAACAGCTTCATAGTGCTGTGCCTTAACCCCCTGCGCCACCAGGGATGTCCCTCAATGTCCTAATTTTTTCACTGAAATAAAGTAACTGGGGTATGGGAGGGGGAAAAAATATCACCTAAAACTAGATTAGACTACAGTTTAGAAAAAAATACACCATGCCCATAAAAACTTTAATTCTCTCTGCATATGCTATCTATATGCCTAAAACCCCTCTTTCCCATCCTCCCAGCTCACCCTAGTAAACTCTTACTCAGGCTTCACTCTGGGTTTAAAGCACCTTCTTTGGGAAGCCAGTCTCCTGACCCAAAACAGTTGCAAGGCCTCCTTCCACAGTTTGCCATCTTCCTGCTTGCTTCATTTTACATGTTGGTTTCCTCCGCTGAACTGTGGCCACGCATCACTTTCATAATCCAAGATAACAACCAAGTACTGCAATTACCAGACTCCCAGTTTACAAAGGAATTTTGTACCATGGTTTGAAATGGCTTGCCACAGATAAGAAATAGTAACAAAACTATCAATTCCTTTTACTAGAATCATCCTTGCTCTCAAGGGCCTCCCTGGTGGCGCAGTGGGTTAAGCAACGCACTATGAAGCAAACCGCAGCCACTGCAGCATGAGTTCAATCCCTGCTGCCGGCCAGGGTGGG
>JAGFMF010011610.1:159475-179050 GCA_019455555.1 Galemys pyrenaicus | reverse complement strand
GTTCTGCTCCCTGCTCTGTCTGTGGTGAATCCTCTCACCCCCCCACACCTCTGGCCTGTACCCCAGTACTTGTATGCATAAATAAATCTTTAAAAAAAAAAAAAGAATCATCCTTGCTCTCTTGAGCTCAATAACTAACATACACAGAAATAGCCTTACAATAACTAACGGTATAAGTGATGGTAGACCACAGTGCAAGCGATTAGTTGTCTAAATTTAATAATACTAAGTATTTGGTGCCCCGCACAAATTAATGATAATAGCTAAAGATCTTAGGTTTTGATAATAGCTTAAAGATCTTTAGGTTTACCACAGACAGCACAGACCCAAGGGCCTTACATACATTATCTCCCTTATTTCATATCACAATCCCATGAGGTTGGTACTATTATTATTTCATTCTCAAATGAAATTATGGCACAGAAAAGTTAAGAAACTCATCCCCAGAGCACAGTGAGTGGTAGAACCCAGATTCCAGTAAGGCAGCACCTAACCCCAATATCAAAGGCATAGATTCCACCAATCCCTAAACAGATGGGTATTCTTCAAATTTTACCTAACAAACCCTGAATGTCTGCTATGTGCAAGGCACCATGTATATTGTGAAGGGCAATTTAAACCTAAAGGAAAGAATATCTACATTAGTCTCTAGATGCCCAGATTTTATTTTAAAGATTTATTTATTTATGCATATAAGCACAAAATCCCTGTATTAGAAATTTGGTGAGTTGGTAATTAAACAGTTTTAAATAACAACAATCAAAAGCTAAGAAAAAGTGGTACAAGGATATCTTCTGACTATTCTGTCATCCTGATTCCTTGAGTCAAGGTGATGCCAAGGGGTAAGACTATAGCAATGTGGCTAACATGACAAAATGAGGAGGGAGGGGAATAAGAGAGACAGAAAAGAAAGAATGCAGCCAGTGAGAAATGCAATTATTCAGTAAGGAGTTATATGAGTTGCCTATCTTTTATTTAGTTGTAAAGAATCATACCTTAGGGCCTCCCTGGTGGCACAGTGGGTTAAGCAACGCACTATGAAGCAAACTTCAGCCACTGCAGCAGGAGTTCGATCCCTGCTGCCAGCCAGGGAGGGGACCCACATGGCGCAGCAGACCTCTCCTGCTGTGCCTGCTGCTCCCCTCAGCAGTGTACTTTTGTTGATCTGCCTGTTCTGCTCCCCGCTCTGTCTGTGGTGAATATTCTCACCCCCCCACACCTCTGGCTGTACTCCAGTGCTTGTATGCATAAATAAGTAAATCTTAAAAAAAAAAAAAAAAAAAAAGAATCATACCTTAAACCTGCCCCAAACTGCTCTCTGATCCTTCAAATTCCCCAGTCTTTAGCCTATCTTCCCACTGATTTAAATATAACAACTGAGGGCCTCCGTAGTGGTGCAAGGGGTTAAGTCTCAACACTATGAAGCTATCTGCAGCCACTGTAGCACAAGTTTGATCCCCAGCAGGGAGCTGACCCACATGGCACAGCAGACCTCTCCTATCTTGCCCACTGCTCCCCTCAGCAATGTATTTCAGTAGATCCACCTGTTCTGCTCCCCACTCTGTCTCTGGTGAATCCTCTAACCTCCACACCTCTGGCCTACACTCAGCTCTTGTATGCATAAATAAATCTTTAAAATAAATAAATATAACAACTGAAAGCTAATAAACTCTTGTGCATTTTTAAATTCTAACACTTTAGGTCCTCTAATCCTATACTTACTCCACAAGAGTATAACTACATTAGCTATACCCACAGCACTATCTTAAGAAAGTTCCAGTTAGGGGCCTCCTTGGGGGCCTAGGAGTTGAATCTCGGTGCTATCACCACTACAGCATGACCAGCTGACCCACATATGGCGCCGCAGACCTCTCCTGTCTCACCCACTGCTCCCCTCAGCAGTGTATTTCAGTAAATTGCCTATCTGCCCCCCACTTTGTCTCTGGTGAATCCTCTCACCCCCTAGTTCTCCCAATTAAAAAATATAAAAATAAAAAAAGATATGGAGAAAGACACAAACTTTAAAAACAAAAACTAAAAATATAAAGAAAGTTCCAGTTATTGAGACCCATGGGATGTCCACCCTAGTCTGCTCTCCAACAGCATGAAACCTGGAGGGCTGGGAGGATGACAACATACCTACATGACAATATTTTTTCTCTGCATATTTAACAGGCTCTATTCTATAGCCCTGTCACAGGTAAAGGAATAGGAGGGATGTTCATCTTTAAATAATAAGGTAATAAATTTAAATTTAAAACAAAATTACGGGGCCTCCCTGGTGGCTCAGTGGGTTAAGCAATGCACTATGAAGCAAACGGCAGCCGCTGCAGCACGAGTTCGATCCCTGCTGCCGGCCATGGAGGGGACCCACATGGTGCAGCAGACCTCTCCTGCTGTGCCCGCTGCTCCCCTCAGCAGTGTACTTCCGTTGATCTGCCTGTTCTGCTCCCCGCTCTGTCTGTGGTGAATCCTCTCACCCCCCCCACAACTCTGGCCTGTACCCCAGTACTTATATGCATAAATAAATAAATCTTTTAAAAAAAAATTACATAAGGCTTCCAGTGTCTGACAGCTTCATTCAAATTAATTCTTATGTGTTGTAACTAGAAGACCAATATAATTTTACCAGAACAGACACTTAGGATGCTGGAGAACAGGCATCACACCTAAATGCCTTATTGCCAGAAAAGATGAGCCCATATTGGATGTAAGCTGTTGAGAGCTGCTGCTAGTGGTGTGATGCCCTGGAAACCTGTGAGTGGTTCAGTCTTTGAAGGTACATATATTAATGCCTATAACAAACAGTGAGATCTCACAGCTGGATATGAGGGCAGGAAAAGACTAGCAAAAAGTTTTAAGCATGCTCATAACCTCAACAGCTAAGGAACAACTAATAACACAAGGTAACTATTATAAAAGGTAAGACAGAATGATGATATAATGGCATACATAAAAAATTTCACACATCCACAAGAAAATAATATAATTCCCAAATGTTCTGCAATGTCAATGCAAAATCCTATACACCACATATCTTATCCATTAAAAGGAGACATGGCATCCTGAATATGTCACAGGGACTATAAACTCACCTGTAGAGATACATGAAGAAGCAAAGCAAATGGAAACCAAGCTTGATCATGGCTTCTTTCATGTGTGACTTCAGCTGCCCTCGATTGTGTATTTCTGTTGGATCAAACACTCCCATGTTACCACTCGGCACCATAATGAACCTGATAAATTAAAGAATGTATACACATTAGAAGAAAAATCAAATCATCAGCATAAATATTCATAACAAATACGGGTAGTATTATGAGGGTGTCATGGGATAGTCTTTAGCTTTCCTTTGAAAAACACAGTACTGCTAATTTTTGGTGTAATTTTCTACCCTCTGAAACAAAGATAGTAACACTCTAAAGAAGGGTATTTTAGGCTGAGGCCCTTTTATCCATCTTCTATAGAAAACTATTGAATTGCTCAGACCTACAGTCTTTCCCCATTAGAGACAAGTGGAGGGGGCTGCAAAGCCAAAGTAATTTTATTAAATTCTTTGAAACAGTTTTATTAAAAAAAAGAAACAAAAACAAAAACCCTCAAGCACAGTTGGCAGGAATGTTAAATATGCAGCTGTTTTTGTACACTCCAATAGTTACTCTAAAGTTAAACACAGTTAACTTTCCACTCCTGGGAGAAATAAAATATATATTCAAACAAAAACTTGTGCAATGAATGTTCCTAAAAGAATCATAGCAAGAGCCAGAAATTGGAAACAACTCGAATGCTCATCATCTACAAATGAATAAACAAAATATATCTGTATACTGGAATATTATCCAGCAATAAAAAAGAATGAAGTATTGATATATACAATAAAAATGAAACTTGAAAACATGCTATGTGAAAAATCAAACTTTTATCATAAAATAGGTAAATTTTTTTTAAAGATTTATTTATTTATATAAGAACTTGGGTACAGGCCAGAGGTGCCGGGGTGGGGGTGGGAGACTGGCAGTGAGAAGATTCACCAGAGACAGAGAGGGGAACAGAACAGGCAGATCAACTGAAATACACTGCTGAGGGAAGCAGCAGGTGAGGCAGGAGAGGTCTGCTGTGCCATGTGGGTCACCTCCCTGGCCAGGGATCAAATTCATGCTGCAGTGGCTGCGGATGCTTCATAATGCGGTGCTTAATCCCTTCCACCACCAAGGAGGCCCCCAGAATAAGTAATTTTATAGAGAAAGAAATAGACCACTGGTTGCTGAGGGCTGGGGATGGGAAGGGAGAAGGAATAGCTGCTAATGGATACAGGGCTTCTTTTTGGATGATGGAAGTATACTAAATATAGTATTGTTTTTTAAATCTATAAACGTACTAAAAATACACTGAACAGTACCCTTTGAGTAAATTTTATGCTACCAGTATTCATATTCATAAACTCTTTAGACCAAAAGTGAAGATTGTGAATATGACTTCTTCCAATCAATGTCTCTAGCTTTGTCTGTTACTATCCCCTCATCTACATTTCAATCTAGTTATTAAATATGACTTGCACGTTTGCTCAAGCTTTTACTCCTCCCCTTATCCTTCACACTTCAGCAAATTCTTACCCCACTCTTATCTAACAAACCTTATCCACTTCATAAGACACCACTACCACCATACCTATTTAAAACTGTTCCAGTCCACATTAACCCATCTCCTTCTAATATTAATTAGTATCCTCATTAGTCCTCTGGTAACTCTCCTACTCTACCTTAGCCAGATCTTTCAACTAGCATATTTTGTCATTCAATGTTTTCTCTTTGTCCTGTGAACAGAGTCCATGTCACATATCTCTGGCTGTATCCGCAGACCTTTAATAGAAGATAAATTAGCAACCGGTAGACAGTCAATCTGTCACTGCTGTTATCAGGACAATAAACATACATGATCTTTGTCTTTGTAATTACAAGAAACAGAATCTAGAAACTTTATTGTCTCATAAATAAAACTTCACAGAGCCTGATGATTCACTAGAGACAGAGTAGGGGAGCAGAACAGGCAGACAGACTGAAATACACTGCAGTGGGCAAGACAGGAGAGGTCTGCTGCACCATGTGGGTCACCTCTCCGGCCAGGGATCTAACTCGTGCTGCTGATAGCTTCACAGTGCTGAGCCTTAACCCCTTGCACCACCAGGGAGGCCTCTAAATCAAAATTCTGATGTTACCTAATATGCAGGCTTCAAAATGAAATTTTCTTTGGAGTATTCCAAGTATACGCTAATTAAAACTACAGACATAAGTAACACGTACCTTACAATCTCATGTTTTTGAGAATTCTTAAAGGAAAATGATATTTAAGACAATGAAATAAACATGTCCCAAGTCTTCAGGCATCACAACTAACCATTTCCTATTTTTAGAAATTAAATAATGCTGTATGTCAATTATACCTCAAAATTTTTTAAACTTACAAATGTAAATGTTTATGTTTTTACTGTAAGACTAAGCCATGCAAATTGCTACTTGCCTACTCAAACAAAGAAAACAAGAATTTATGCTGATTTAATGAAGCATTCTATCATCACTTGTGACTGGCACTCATTTTATTGTAAAAGAGAAGGCTATTAAAACATTAATATTTTCTTTAAATTGCCCTAGCAGGTTAAGTCTCAGCACTGTCACCACTAAAGCCTGAGTTCAATCCCCAGCCAGGGAGCTAAATCACATATGGTGCAACAGACCTCTCACCCTCTGCTCCCCTCAGCAGTGTATTTCAATATATTCACCTGTTCTGCTTCCCACGCTATCTCTTGTGAATCCTCTCACCCCCCCAAACCTCTGACCTATACCCCAGTTCTAATAGGCATAAATAAAAATAAATCTTTAAAAAACAAATAAATTGCCCTACCATAAAACAGTAAACCAACCATACTCACCGATATATATTCCAAGTGGCAACAGGCAAGTTGAGAAGGAAGATGAACCAGTGCAATGAAATGAGCATTAATACAGTAACAATGGTATGGCCGATTAATTCTGGTATTACCCACTGCAAGGGAAGAACATAATTATTATTCTTCACTGCTGTGTTCTTCCTGAATTATATGTTACTTGAAAGTAAATCAATGAATACACAGGGAATTTACATACTAGTGCTTCAAAATTACTTTTAGACTTAGATGTCCCAGATATGCATACTGCTGTAACTGCTTACACCATGCAAATACATCAAGGCACACTTGAAAATAAAGCACTTTCATTTCAATTACAGTTTATCCCAAGAAAAGGTCCAGATTCATTCACCAAACAGGTCCCAATGACAATTAGGAAAAAAACAGACATATTATTTACTCTCATACTTGTGCTAAACTCTCTTACTTTAATTTGGGATGGTCTATATCCACATATATGCTGCTTTTCACATTAAAATATTAGTCTTAAACATTTTCCAATACCAGAATCTTAGGGGAAACATTACACATTCAACTGTACCGTCCCCCAAAGTACTTTAATAGCTTACAGTAACAGTTCAAAGTTAACAAATATAATGAACCAGGATAAGAATCCCAACCTATTGGCTTTATGGCACACAACGCCCTTATCTGATCTCTTTAAGAGGTAATAACGTGCAATATTCTCACTTCATTGCATCAATAGCTATCATGGCTAGTTCTCAAGTCACCAATTGCTGTTTTCTCCTGTAAAGAGATTTTTCTTTTAATGGAAGTTAATATTTAATATTTATGAAGCCAGAAATATTTATTAATTAATAAATATTCATATTTAATATTTATTCCCCACATGCAAAAATGAGGAAAACCAAATTCAGAGAGGGTAACTTGCCTATGATCACATCAGCTACTGAGTGGCAGAGCAATATAGCATAAAGCTAGATAAACAGGTCTCAAGTCTCTTGCATTTAGATTTTAAATACTGCTTTGAAAACAAAGAATAGGAATTTTCTGGGTCTTAAGCCTAATTTGCAATCAACTATAACTTTTTAATAAGCATTTAAAAAATACGGGTCCTTCCTGGTAGCGCAGTGGGTTAAGCAACACACTGTGAAGCAAACCACAGCCACTGCAGCACGAGAGCATGAGTTCGATCCCTGCTGCCGGCCAGCGAGGGGACCCACATGGCCTGGCCCGCTGCTCCCCTCAGCAGTGTGTTTCGGTCCATCTGCCTCTTCTGCCCCCTGCTCTGTCTGGTGGATTCTCTCACCTCCCCGCACCTCCGGCCTGTACCCCAGTGCTTGTATGCATAAATAAGTAAATAAATCTTTAAAAAAAAAAAAAGCATTTAAAAAATAGTAACCAACTTAACATAATACTTACAAGTGTGACCTGCAGAGCAAATAAACCTGAAATGGAATCCATATTCTATCATATTTACTAGCTGTGCAATCTTAGGAAGTTACCTACGCTCTTTAAATGTTTTTCTCATCTCTAGAATAGACATAATAATGCCTCTCTCTTGAAGTTGTTTTAACCCACAAAATAGCCACCTAATATTAATAAGCAAGATATGATAAGAAATACATTGCATCTGAAAAAAAAATATATATGTATATATCATTTTTCTGAAGATTAGGAGAAACATATAGTTTACTAGAAAGTTTAATGTTCCAAGTATATCTTTATTTCCCTTAACAGCCAGAGAAAGGTAAGTAGAATAAATATGTGAAAAGACACAGGGGGATTTTAGGTCAAGCCAAATGCCTTTCTGCATTGTGTCTTTATATGAACTTTAATCCAGAAAGCTGTTCTGTCTGCTCATCTCATAAAATGAATCAAGACCAACTGGTTTCCCTGTAACTACACAAGCTTTGCAATTTAGAGTATCCTTGCCAATATAAATTCTGACTCTATGATGAGGTAAAATGGCCTTAAAACAAGTCAACTAATTAATTCAATTTCTCAGCAAGCCACAAAAGACAGACTGAGCTTTTTTTCCATGAGCAAAAGGAGGGGCTTTGGATGCAAAAAAAAAAAACAATTATTCTCATAATGAACTTTTGCCTAGTTTGAGTAATAATGTCCATGAGGTACAAAGAAGCAGAGAAAGAAACAAAATTTTATGTTAGGTCTGCTAATACAGTTTTATGAGCTAAAATTATGCAGAACACTGTAGTCTAATCAATGAATATGAAACAACATGCACTCTAAAATAAAATATACACAGACTGATTATCAGTAATAATCTCTAATACAGAAAATGGAAAACTGACTTCAATGCCAGAAAATGAGCAAAGAAATGTCTTACCTTGTTTAATTTTGAGCAACAAGATCTAGCATTAATGTAATCACATTCTAAATCAGACAGTGTAATTATCTGATGATGAAGATAAGGAATTATACTTTGACTTGAAAAAAATTTAGTTATCTCCTTAAAATCTGCTCATCAGACCAACTCAGTTTTCTCATTTGTTTCTTCAACAAATGATTTTTCACCAATTAAGTATTTTATTATTTTCAATTTTAATTTCACCCATACCAGAACTTAAGTCCGAGTTCTTCATATGCCACACAGTGCCTGTACAGGAAATTAAGACCTATAAAAATTATTTAAATGTTAAAAACATGATTTTCCAGTACTAGAAAAATACGGTTTATGCTATATCCATAAAAAGCTTTTGAAGATATAAAAAAGAACAGGATACAGAACTATAAATACAGCATGTTTGAATAACTGTATCAAAAGTTGGATTACAGATTATTTCTTTTCCTTATACTTTTCTCTATTTCCCAAATTTTTCATAATAAACAAATATTATACTGCAATTAAGAAAAAAAAAAGGATTAATACAAAATGTAAATTCACAAATAAGTATCTGAGGAGCAGATACATTAAAAGCTAAAAGTACATGTGCATGACACAATGCCTGGGATTTACTTTATATTGCTCCACTCTATCCCTAGCCCCCAATAATTGGGATTAAAAAAAAAAAATGAGAAAATGGGGCCTCCCTGGTGGCGCAGTGGGTTAAGCAACGCACTATGAAGCAAACCACAGCCACTGCAGCAAACCACAGCCACTGCAGCAAACCGCAGCCACTGCAGCAGGAGTTCGATCCCTGCTGCCTGCCAGGGAGGGGACCCACATGGCGCAGCAGACCTCTCCTGCCTCACCCGCTGCTCCCCTCAGCAGTGTACTTCTGTTGATCTGCCTGTTCTGCTCCCTGCTCTGTCTGTGGTGAATCCTCTCACCCACCCCCACACCTCTGGCCTGTACCCCAGTGCTTGTATGCATAAATAAATAAATCTTTAAAAAAAAATGAGAAAATGTTGAAATCACTGACGATGAATGATGAAACATGGGGCTTACTTATACTTATACACTTTCATGTTAGAAGATATATAATAAAGCAAGAAAAAAATAAATGTTCTCAACTAAATTCTAAATATTTGTACACAAATATTCCCTCTGTCAACTTAACATAGTCAAAGTGAAATTCATCACTTTGTCCATGAATTGCTATCCCTTCAATTGGTTTTATTGTATCAATACAAACATCATTTGCTCAGGTTTACAATATGGAAAATTATTTCTGCCTTCTGGCTTTTAATCTCATAACCAGTCATTGCCAGGTTCTATCAGTCTTCTCTTTCTAATAACAATCACATTAATTCTTCTCTCACCTGGCTTTCTACTTTCTACTTCAAGTTCAGGCAAATCTATTCACTAATGGTTTGCTACCTTCCAGTCTTTACCGTCTTTAACTTAGTCTGCAGATTTATATTCCTAAGACACCACTTTGTTCAAGTTAAAAATTTTCATTAGCCCCCTACAGCAAGTCTTCCTCTTCTTAGTATGCAACCCCTCCAAAATCTGATTAATCCTACCTTTCCAATCATGTTTGTGCTCCAGATGGTATATTCTTTAACCCCATCACCCAGAATTGACACTATACTTTCGCTCTTGCCTATATTTGATTTTTAATAATTACCCCTTTCATTCTTTGCAGGTTTTGTTCACAGTGCAATGTCCAGGATTCTATTCCTACAGAATATCTCATGATCATTTTCCATCTCCTAGCTCTAATATTAAGCTAATGCAACCAACCCAAAACACAGCCACATGTTTAATTTGATCAGAACACCTTGAATATATCTTAATGTCTAAGTCCAAAAGTCTACCTAACATTTTTCTCTATATATTTTTATATCAGTATATAAACTGATATAAGCCATGGCCATTTTAAGTCATGAAGAATAGTTTTTCAAACTGCAAAAACTATTTTGCAGCAGCAAAATTCTTTAAGACATAGCAGGTGTCAAGTCATCAAAATTTGGACAACTAATGCTGCCAAACCTAAAAAAATCAGGGTTCTCCTCATGAGAAATCACCAGTTAAAGTAAAAGTTGATACATTACTGCTAAGTCATTACTGTAACGATTTTATAAATAATAGTTCTAAATATAATTGGAGATTTTATAAAAGATCATTTTAGAGAATATACTCTACAATGAACAGAAAATGATCCTTGATAGATCATTCTTAAAAATTAACAATTCATAAAGAAATTGCATCAAAATTAGAATGAGCAGAAGAAGCAAACTGAAACAAAACATTTCCCATGACATGTAACGGGAACAGATCTTCCCAGGTCTAAGAGAGAGACATGCAGACCAAACCTAAACTAAAGTCACTTACTTGGTCCATCTGCAGATCCACGAGTATGAAAAAGAAATGCCGATTGTGTTAAAAATAAAAGCAGGCTGGGGAGGGAGAAACCTTGGAATAATCTTTTAAAATAAAGATCCCATGAATTTGTAACTCTAAAAATAAAAACTGCTGCTCAATTGGGTCTAGGGGTGGGAGTGGAGGCAGAGCAGTATTTATTCAACATTTGCCATGGGGAGGGATTATGCTGGGTGCTTAACAGCTACTCTCTCTCATTATACATACATATATCTGGTAATTGAACATGTTTTCCCCCCTCCCCCTTTAAACATAAGAATACTGAGGCATGGAGGTGAAGTGATATGCATAGCAAATAACTAGCTAAGCAAGGAGCCTAGATTCCAAATGTTGCGCCTTTCCTCTTCATAATATATTTTTAAGCCAAACTAAAAATACACTCTGTACAAGTATACTGTAGCAAACAAAAAGTTTAATTCAGTCATAAGGAAGCACATGCAACTTTCAAAAAAAGAAGAGAAATTGTCTCCTTTAATAATTTTAATTACTTAATTTACTTCCTTAAAACTGGAGTGTGCATTACAACACTGGGCAACAACTAAGCCTAGATGCTCCCTCAAAAAGTAGGGAAGAGCTGTAGCCCACGCAGCTACTAGAGTGCTAGGTTGCACAACCTTTTACTGGCCTTGGATATACAGTTTCAATACTGTAACATGAGTGGCCATATAAAATACTGACATTTTAAACATAGAAAAGTTTAAAAAGCCGAGAAAGGACTGGAAACTAAATCACTGCAGTTACTTTATCTACAGATCTGCAACCTTCAGGGGTCACCAAAATAATCACTTGCAGATACTTTTTAAATAAATCCCTCCCCAATACTCATTACAACAAGATGGCATCGTGAAGGAAGTACTTCGAGTTTTTTAAATGAGTCAACTGCTGAATGGGAAAGGTCTTTACAAGTTCCAACACCCGCAAGAACAAAGAGGCGGGCGCGGGGGAGTCGCCAGAAAATGACAAGCGGCGGCAGATCGCCTCAGCACCTAACTGTCCACGGGCGATCGTCCAGGACCCCCAGCATCCGAAGGGCCAGCCCGGCACTCTCCAAGAAAAACCGCGACTCTTCTCTCTCGAGGACCCAAAGGGAGCGAGACCGTCAAGTCCTCTCCCCTGAGGACCACAAGGGAGGCCAGGAGACTGCCCCAGCTATCTGGGGCGTCTTGGAGCGGGCGGCGGCGCTCGGGCCGGGTCGGGGGGCTCAGGGAAAAGGCCCGTTCGCAACCCGGGGAGGGGCGGCCAGTTGCCCGGCAGGGCAAACTGGTGGGCAGGGCAGCAGGGGCGCGCCTCCCGGCCCGGACCAGCGCCCGGGGGGATCCGCGCCCGCCACCGGCAGCCTCGTCCCACGCATCTGCCTGGTCCCCACCCGGGCCCACCCGCAGCCCCGTCCCTCGGGCGGCGGGCCCCAAGCTAGTTTCCGCATGCCTCGGGCAAGGATACGAAGTACACTGAGAGGAAGATGAGCACGCAGCAGTCGAGGAGCGAGAACACGAACACCACCGCCTCCATCCTCTGCCGCCTCTGCCGCCGCGGCTCTCCAGTCGAATGGGCTCCTGTGCCGGGACCCGCCCCGCCCTGTTAGGCCCCAGTCGGGACTCGCTGGAGTGGGGATTCCACTCCGTTCAAGTGCAGCATGCCGGGAGTTGTAGTCCATTTTTAAAAAAAAGCTCTACCGCCATAATTCTAATGCACGCTGGGAAATGTAGTTCACTATAGTATGAATACCTGAAAGACGTGCGCCGCGCTTCTGCCCTTAATCTGACTATTTCCAGAAACTGATTTGCAATTAGTCAACGAGTATGTTACTGAAAGCCTGCAATCTACTAGATACCCAATAGAACTTTTTTGCCTCGTGCGAAATTTTCTATAGCTTCTCTACTGGATCTACTAGCTACCCTGATTTGGGAATGGTGAAGAGATTCTTCATCTCAAAATACAAATCTAATTTCAGCACTCCTACCTTAACGGAGACATGTCTGTCCCAACCTCAGTTTCACCGAAGATTTTAAAATACCTGCCTTACTTTTTGTTACAGCATTTCCACTCTAGATCTTAAGATCTTTGAGAACCGAAAATGCTGTCTTATTCATCCATTCATTAACAAATATTTGTTTAATCTATTGATTTAACAAATATGACTCCACCACTGAAATAGGCAAAGAGTGAGATATAGACATGAATGCGCAGAAAAGACGAGATTCTCCTAGGGTGGATGGGAACATTAAGTAGCAACTAAATACAGGAAAAAGATAATTTAAAGAATTCTAAGACCTATGAGCAAATTGCATCATTCAAACAATATTTTCTAAACTGCTAGTATATACCATGTACTAGACCTGAGGGATATGTGATAAGAGAGAGAAGTCTCTGCATTTTTGTATCTTACATTACAGTGCAATGGAACACACATACACACACACATACACAAGACAGGCAGTCATAAGTGCTTTGAAGACTAGGTTGGGGGACACTTGGAGAATGATCATTGAAGATCAGGCTGAGGAATTGACATTTTATCTGAAACTGAAAAATAGCTACATGAAGATTTATTGTCAGTGTTTCAGAAAGGGGGAGCAGTGATTGCAAAGGTTCAGTTGCTAGTAGTAACTCAGTGTGTTTAAAGAATGGGGGGGGGGGGAGAGGGAAAGGCCAGTGTGGACTTATACAACTAGTTTAATTCTAGTAGCAAAGAGTTTAATTTTAACATGGTGCTAAACCAACAGAGAGACTTAAGTACCACCTAATTTATATTTTTAAAATATCCTCCTATATGGTGCAGTGACATACTATAGAAGAACAAGCTTATCTACAAGACTATTTAGGGGCGACTGCGACAAATGGTGAGTTAGTGTGAAGGTAAAGCTAACTGAGTTTGTCTGACACAGCATAGATTCATATGATCATAAAAGGTTCATAGGTTAAAGCTAGAAGGACCATGAACAGATTATTTATAAACTAGTAATCACTGCACTCTCACTGAACCTTGTATTTACCTCTATCAAAGAGCTCACCACATTAATTCTCTTTCTTATAGGCTGTTCAACCACACCTTAGTAACAGATTTTATTAGTTTGCACTCCCAGTGTCTTCTACCTTGTTAATAGCTGGTGCTTAATACATATTTGCCAAATGAATGACAAAGACTAATTTTAAGGAGAGATTTTATTAAAACTAGTCCAGATTTTATTAAAAACATAGACCTCACTTCGTACATCCCCCTCAAATTGGAACAGATAACACAAAATATTCCTTAGCTTTTATCTGCTGTCTTATCTTGCACAAAGTAAAAAGTTGGGTTCATAATCTCAGGTAAAAATGATCAGTTCTAATTAAGACAGTCTTTGCTTTGAAAACTCAAAACATGTTTGTAATACCAAAACTGTAGGAAATGTAAAATTTGAGAGAGGTAATCAGGATTAAGAAACATTAAGTAGGGCCTCCCTGGTGGCGCAGTGGGTTAAGCAACGCACTATGAAGCAAACAACAGCCACTGCAGCACAAATTCAATCCCTGCCCCTGGCTGGGGAGGTGACCCACATGGCACAGCAGACTGCTCCTGCCTTGCCCACTGCTCCCCGCAGCAGTGTACTTCAGTCAATCTGCCTGTTCTGTTCCCCACTCTGTCTCTAGTGAATCCTCACCCTCATACCTCTGGCCTGTACCCCAGCTCTTGTATGCATAAATAAATAAATCTTTAAAAAATAAAAAAGAAACATTAAGTAGGATGTGGTGTGTGTGTAAGACAGAGATAACTAACGACTTTAAAAAACATATGGTGTATATTTTTTTAAATACAAATAGAAATGTTTCAGCTCGGGCCTCCCTGGTGGCGCAGTGGGTTAAGCAACACACTATGAAGCAAACCGCAGCCACTGCAGCACGAGTTCGATCCCTGCCACCGACCAGGGAGGGGACCCACATGGCGCAGCAGACCTCTCCTGCCTCACTCGCTGCTCCCCTCAGCAGTGTACTTCTGTTGATCTGCCTATTCTGCTCCCCGCTCTGTCTGTGGTGAATCCTCTCACCCCCCACACCTCTGGCCTGTACCCCAGTGCTTGTATGCATAAATAAATAAATCTTTAAAAAAAAAAAAAAAAGAAATGTTTCAGCTGGCATATAAGGACTTGGAAATTACTACTGGATTCTAACAAATAAAAAGCCAAACAAACTGAAATATCAACAACTCTATTTAAATTTGTCAGAGAAGTGAGGTCACAGGGTAAACTGCAGCTCTGAAAATGGATTGAATACAGAAAATCACAACTTACCAGAGCAGACACCCACAATCAGAAACCTGTGGGGAATCATTGCTGGGAAAGGAAAATCTTAACTTAAATTGATGAAAAGCTGAGGGCTCAGTGTAGACAATTCTAAATATTAAAAGTGGGTGAGGGGCATACTTTTATGATTGTTACTTCCTGTATTTCTACCAAGTTTTTTTGGTGAAGAGCAGAGAAAAGACCCTCTTGAAAAAATGGTCTGCAACATGCAAAAAAAAAAAAAAAATGAAGCTAAACTACTATCTTACACCATACACAAAAATCAACTCAAAATGGATAAAGAATTGAATGTAAGACCTGACACCATAAAATATATAGAAGAAAACATAGACAAAACACTTCATGACATAAACCTCAGAAACATCTTTGAGGATTCTTCTCCAGAACCAAGGAAAACAAAGAAGATAAACAGCAAGGGCTACATCAAACTAAAAAGCTTTGCAAACTTCTGTACAGCAAAAGAGACAGTCAAAACAAAGAGACAGCCTACTGGTATCTCTGACACCACAGCTAGATAAGAGACTGATATCAAAGACCTACAAAGAACTTACACAACTCAACAAAAACAGAGCAAATAATCCAGTCAAAAATGGACAAAACTAAAAAGATACTTCGCCAAAGAAGACAGGACACGTAAATGGCCAACAGGCATGAAAAAATGTTCAACGTCACTAATTATCAGAGAAATGCAAATCAAAACCACAATAAGATACCACCTCACTCCAGTAAGAATGGTCCACATGAAAGATAAAAAAAAAAAGAACAACTGCTAGAAAGGATGTGGAGATAAAGAAACCCTCTTATGAACTGCTGGTGGTAATGTAAACCGGTCCAACCACTATGGAACGCTGTGTGGAGGTTCCTTAGAACACTAACAATGGATCTACCATATGACCCAGCAATTCCACTCCTAGGAATCTACCCACAGGACACAAAACACTAATTGGAAAAAGCAAAAACAAAAACCTTCACTCCTATTTATTGCAGCACTATTTACAATAACCAAGATATGGAAACAACCAAATGCCCCAAAATAGATGACTGAATTAAAAATTAGTGGTATATTTATACAATGGAATATTAGTGATTAAAAAAGACAAGCTGATTCCATTTGCAGCAACATGGATGGAGTTGGAATGGATTATGCTAGCTAAAATAAATCAGAAAGAAAAAGATAAATACTGGATGGTTTCACTTATGTATGGAATATACAGAAACCAAACAAAAGGTCAAGAAAAAGACACAACTAACAAGCTGATCATAGAACTGAAGCCTACAGCAAAGGAGAGGGAGTGAGAAGGGGAAACACTGGAGGGTTGAACACAAGGGAATATGTGATGGTTCATGGGTGACATGGTGGCAGGAGAACTATGGGGACTACATGATATAAGAAAATAATAAAATCTGAAAAAAGAAATCCAGAAATAAAAAATTAAAAACAAAAAACCTTCTTATGCTTCAGCAGGGTAAAGGATGCTAATATCTCTAATGGAAAAAGCAGACAAGAGGTAAGAACAGATGGATAGTGTAAGCCAAGAGACATTCTATGAAAGAATCAAATGAAATGCTAGCAATTAAAAATACTGCAACATCAATTAAGAATCTTTTTCAGGGCTTCCCTGGTGGCACAAGGGCTTGAGCGCTGCATTGTGGGGTTCCTACAGCCACTGTAGTGCAAGTTCTATCCCTGGCCAGGGAGTGGCCCACATGGCACAGCAGACCTCTCCGGCCTTGCCCCTGCTCCCCTCAGCAGTGTGTTTCAGTCAGTCTGCCTGTTCTGCTCCCCACTCTGTCTCTGATGAATCCTCTGCTTCTGGCCTGCACCCCAGCTCCTGTATGATAAATAAAATCTTTTTTAAAAAAAGTTTTTCAGGGGCCTCCCTGGCGGCGCAGTGGGTTAAGCAACTGACTATGAAGCAAACCACAGCCACTGCAGCACAAGTTCGATCCCTGCTGCCGGCCAGGGAGGGACCCCACATGGTGCAGCAGACCTCTCCTGCTGTGCCCGCTGCTCCCCTCAGCAGTGTACTTCAGTTGATCTGCCTGTTCTGCTTCCCGCTCTCTAGGTGATTCCTCTCACCCCCCACACCTCTGGCCTGTACCCCAGTTCTTGTGTGCATAAATAAATCTTTAAAAAAAAAAAAGTTTTTCATAGGCTCATTAGTAGATTGAAAATGGCTAAAGATAAAATCTCTGACCCTGAGAACATGTCAAACTTCCAACACTGGAAAGCAAAGAGGAAAAAAACTGAAAAGTATGAAACAGTATTGAAGAACCATGGGATAACTACACAAAGTATAACATATGCATGATGTAAATACCATTATATGCTGGGTCAACAGAAAAGGCAAAATAGGGGCTGTTCTGAGTAAAGCAGGACATAGGTCACCCTTATTTATGAAGCACAATTAAATAAGAGGATGTTAACTGGATATGTTTAGAAAAAAGGTATAAAAAATAGTGGTATCAACACCACTAGGTAGGGTTGCACGATTAAAGCATGAAGGACAATTCAATTACTGCATGAAGTTCTTGAGATGTACGGTTCTGTAGATCTGACCACTGAAATAAATGTAAAAAGTGTAATCATTACTCAAAATAACTCATCAGAAAAATGTTCAAGCATACCATTATTGACACCTAAAATTAACTTACTTTAATTATTTCCCACTGTACCTGATGCAGAGCAAGGTGAAAAATAAACTCCTTGACCTTGAGAAGTTGGCTTTCTAGAGTATTTCAAGTCCATATGAAATACATAATTTGCAGGGCCCAGTGAAAAATTAAAAGTGGTCACTTATTCAAAAGAATTTCAAGATGGCAAAAGCAAAACATTAAACCAAGTGTTGGGCCCTTCTTAGCATAGTCTTTTGTGATTACACTGGTCAAACACCCATGAATATAACCCCAAGTGTAATTCCATGACAGATTATAAACTACTGCTTTGTATATGTTGCTGGGCCCATCAACCTGTTTGGCAGGCTGTGTGGCAGATTTGACATTGACAGGACTTAATTACAATTTGAAAGGTACTAGGCATTGTCTACATTTGTACTACTGTAGTCAAATCCCCTCCATTTTGCAACAGAAAATATCCTTAGACTAAAAATTATTAAAAATTCTCAGCAGTTTCTAGGTAAGATAGTCTTTGCTGAACAAACTACCTGTAGACAACAGCCTAAGATGAACTGGTTTCCCAAGGTAACAGACGGTTTAGTTATCTGGACAAACCTAGTCTTTTGATATCCAGTTCCTTGCTGCGGTCTCACTAACATAGCTGCTTAGTTGGGAAAGCAAGCAGCAAGACGGGTGTTTTTTTGTTTGTTTGTTTGTTTTTATAAGATTTATTTATTTATGCATACAAGCACTAGGGTACAGGCCAGAGGTGCGGGGAGGTGAGAGAATTCACCAGACAGAGCAGGGGGCAGAACAGGCAGATTGACTGAAACACACTGCTGAGGGGAGCAGCGGGCCAGGCAGGAGCAGTCTGCTGTGCCATGTGGGTCACCTCCCCAGCCAGGGGCAGGGATTGAATTTGTGCTGCAGTGGCTGTTGTTTGCTTCATAGCGCGTTGCTCAACCCACTGCACCACCAGGGCAGGCCCAAGACAGGTGTTTTTATCCTGCTCCAATAATCCCAAACGTCTGCAGTTTTTAGTTTTGTTAAGATTCTAGGTCAAGACTACCTTTGCATTCGAAAAGGGTGCGGCAGAATGGACAGGAATATGACAAACAAAATGAAGTTTACCAATAAACACCGATGACACAGTCCCTACCCGTACCTCCACGCACGTGTCCGCACAAGTACAAACAATAAAGTTGCACATATTCAAAAGGGTCCTTCTTTTCCAGCGTCTGTTGGACAAGCCTGCAAAATAAGACTAGAAACTCCCTAAATGTTTTCAAGTCTTCTAATTCTCGTAGTTTTTTCTAACTCGTGGTAATAAAAATCTTGAGAAAAACGGCGCAGGTTGGCCTGGAGAAGTTCATTTTGTGTATAATTGGTCCGGCGACTGCAACGGGCAGCCCCGCGGAGGTCCCCTGCTCACGTGGAGCCGTGACCAAGGTGGTGGCCGGGGAAGGAAACGCAATGAAGCCAAGACCTGTAGGGTTCGTGGATAATAAGCTGAAGCAACGAGTCATCCAGGTATGTATTCTGTAAGTACAGCGGTCCCCGTCCCTGCCCAAGGACACCGCTGGCTATTTCTCGGGCGGTTCCCAGGTGGAACTCGACTAGCCGCCTGCCCCAGTGTGGTTCCGGCACGGGTGTGTTGACAGTTCATTCCTCTGAGGATGATGCTGGGTGGAATTTCAAGGTGGAGCCCCGAACTAGTGGGCCTGCCTGGAACTGGTCCACCTCAGCTCAGCGCGTGGAGAGCACCTTTGAATTAAGACCTTAATGTTTTGTGACGTAAAAGCAAAATTTTTCTTTAAACGCCCGCATTGTGGGAGCTGTTTTGAGTCCATAAAGAATACGTTTATTTCTGTTCTCAAGAAACAGATTTCGGGCCTCCCTGGTGGCGCAGTGGGTTAAGCAACGCACTATGAAGCAGACCACAACCACTGCAGCACGAGTTCGATCCCTGCTGCCAGCCAGGGGGGGAC
>JAGFMF010011610.1:125219-142208 GCA_019455555.1 Galemys pyrenaicus | reverse complement strand
AGATCAATGGAAGTACACTGCTGAGGGGAGCAGCGGGCACAGCAGGAGAGGTCTGCTGCGCCATGTGGGTCCCCTCCCTGGCCGGCAGCAGGGATCGAATTCGTGCTGCAGTAACTGCAGTTTGCTTCATAGTGCGTTGCTTAACCCACTGCGCCACCAGGGAGGCCCGAAACATCCTTTTTTAAAGAATATGTGCAGTTATTTCCTTCCCTGTCTGTAACTTGTTTTTCAATTATGTATAATAGTTTCAGGTACAGATATAGGGGGAAGGAATTAACACAAGCAGAACTACTGTGAAACAGCATGTTTTCTGTGCACAAGAAAATTTGAAGTGGTAGCAGATTTTGTGTTTCCTGTGGTACTAGGTTGTGTACTTATGCTGCTGTTTTATTTTTATGTAAAATTTTCTTGTCTTGTTTTTAAGGTCTGTGTTCTAAATTAGTCATGTTCTATTGAAGCTAAATTGTCATTAGATATAAAGTGCATCATTATTTTAGATACTTCTAAGAAGGAAAAAGACAGCACCCACCAGGCTATGACAGGTTTCTTACCTCATGGGTTGCAGCAGCATTCTGACTCCAGATATTAGATGTGAAAAAATGAACAAGTACCGGGATTAAGCAGATTATTTGTTCAATCTGATATTGAAAGCCCTTATAATTGAGGTTTTTAATGTGTATCTCTCTGTTTTAAGGTTCCCCTTTATAAACCAGAGTAGGAAAAATAACAAAGAGCCCCGCTGTCGTTGAGCTGCTGCCCTGTGCTGATACACCACATGTGTATTCCTCTCTGCTTTCACTCATACCATTTCTTAGAATTTCATTAACCTGTATCTTTGATGATTAATCTCTTACTCTTTAAGGTTTTTTCCAGATATTACTTCCCCCATGAAACTCCTATATCTCTCAGTCAGAACTCAGTGTCTTCCATTGTGTTACTGTGGTGCTTTGTTTGTGCCTGTCATTGTGCTTCACAAAATTTTCCTTCTGTGTTTCTCATTAGATTGTGAGCTGCTTGAGGATAAAGTGTGCATTTAACTTCCTCACATTTTCCACACATTAGACATTTAGTAAATACTAGCTTTATAGATGTGTGTGTATATATATTGTCAAGATGTGGGACAGTCTCTAGTCACTTAAATGACTGTACAGGCTTTATTATCCTCAGTGGCAAGTGTCTTGTTCACCATTCATCCTATGTATTGTTCTTACTGTTGATAGATCTGAATAATGTGGCAGCTACAGCCCAAGTCCTGGTCATTGGAGCCACTAACCGACCAGACTCGTTAGACCCTGCTTTGCGACGCGCAGGAAGGTTTGACAGGGAAATAAGCTTGGGTATTCCAGATGAAGCATCCAGAGAAAGGTATACTTCTGTAAAACAAGGAGTTTACATGCTACTGTGTCATTTGAATTGAATGTCTTAAGATAAGTGGTGAGAGATACCACATAACTTTTTCTTTCTCTCTTCTTGTGCCCATGAAATTGATTTGGAAGAGAAAAGGCCCATATTAAAATAATGCTAAATAAAACAGTATACTCATCAACAGGGCAATTGTTTCAGGCTGTTTTTTCTATAATGATAAGGAAGTTAAGTATCCATACTTATTTGTCTGGTCTTGGGCTGATCAGCTTAAGAACTATTTCTAGAGCTGTGAAATAGAGCAGCGTTCATTGACCACATGTTGGTTAAATCTGAACATACTTGAATCATCATATACCTACCTGTTCCACAAAGCTGCCTAAAACCCGTACGTTCCTCGACAGATAATTAAGTGGCAGCCAGAACTTTCTGAAAGCTGTCTGTGTTTGCTGCAGTACCAACTTCCCTTGTAATTGGAGATGGATGTTTATAGAACAGAGAAACATCTACCAGTATGTTAACCAAAAATATCTCAAGAAGACTTTCTGTAGTACGATAACTAGAAATGTCCATATGTTCCAAGAACAGACTAACTGCAAAAACTATGGTACTTACTATATGTTAGTAATTTTTCAGAACAATCTAAATTTCTTAGTATTCTTGTGCATAGAGGTGATTTGGTTCTGTATATGTTGGAAATACTTCTATAGTGGAATCTTTTGATTTTTATTGTTCAGAGCCTGTGAGTAATTTGTCTTTCATTTATCAGTAATGTTTATTTGCTTTATTCTGTTCTTATATTTTTCTGTTCATGAGCTTGAGACTTAAAAATATTAGTCTCCCTTACAAATTTGGGAATTTCAAAATAGTTTTCCTTGTCTGTGTTAATTTGTAATATCACAACTATGTTTTTAATAGCTAATGTACATTGGGGCATTTAGTGTGGATCAGCTACTGTTCTAAGAGCTTTGTGTATATCTCCTAACAATATACCTATGAATAAGTACTGGTATAATATTTACTTTTTATTTTTAATCAGTTTCAGCTGAGCAACCTGAGACACAGAAGTAATATAACTGGTCCTAGTTGTTGTTGTTGTTTTTTAAAGATTTATTTATCCATGCATACAAGAGCTGGGGTACAGGCCAGAGGTGCAGGAGGTGAGAGGATTCACTAGAGACAGAGTGGGGAACAGAACAGGCAAATAGACTGAAATCTACTGCTGAGGGGGAGCAGCGGGCGAGGCAGGAGAGGTCTGGCTCGGGGATCGAACTCGTGCTGCTGTTTAGAGAATGCTTTACAGTGTGGTGCTCAACCTGCTGCACCACCAGGGAGGCCCCCAACTGGTCTTAGTTTATACAGAGAGTATCAGAGTTCGTATTCAGGTTCAGGCAGTCTGGCTTCAGACCTGTAATCCTGGGTAATCTTTACTACTTTAAAGTTCTTTCAGTAAGTTATCAGAAATTGTTTAAATAGTTCTTAATAATAATTATTTAGTTGTGCATATTTCATTGACATCATGTTGCCAGTTGGGTTGACCAGAATTTTTACCACATACAATACAGGTGATGAGCAGTAGGGAAAAAGAAGTTGAAGAACTGTCCGAATATAGAATTAGTTGATGATATGACTAGAATTAACGCTTTGTTTGTTCTTTTTTTTTTAAGTTGGAGCCTTTTATTTCTGGTACTTGTCCATTTAACTTACTTTGAAAGTAGAACTTATATCCTCATGAATCATTTATTTCTTCTCTAGTGTTATAAATTCTTAAAAACAGAATAATATTTTAGATCTACTGTTTTAGCCTTCAAATTTTAAAGTAGTTCCTAACAAGACAGATATTTAATTTAATCTTTTATATGGAATAAGGTAGGGTAGTAACAGTGATTTAGCATTTATCATGTGGACCAGCCATTTGATTTTATATTGTATGCACTGGCAGAGAGGAAAAACTTCAAATAAATGTATTTGGAGACTTGTTTTTATTAGTAGGTTAGGAATCTGAATTTCCCTCCCATCTCTTTTACAGAATACTTCAAACTTTGTGCAGAAAACTAAGGCTGCCCGAGACGTTCCATTTTCATCACTTAGCACACCTAACACCAGGCTTTGTGGGTGCTGACCTGATGGCCCTATGCCGGGAAGCAGCCATGTGTGCGGTCAATAGGGTCTTAATGAAGCTACAGGATCAGGAGACAAGGGTTCCTGAGACTGAAGGGCTGTCTTCTGGAAGATGCCAGGAAGAAATGGTTGGAACTGAGCCCACTTCTAAAACACAGATTCTTTCTGTGCAGGTACATTAAATTCTCCTTTAAATGTTTGTAGTTTGTGTTACCATACCTACAGGTGTCAATATAGTTGAGGTTTGTGATTTTCTGTTTTATTGGCATTTTGTCTTTAGAATAGTGATCAATTATAACTAGCATGTCTAGAATTTCCAACGTGTAAGTCATTTTATTTTTTACACTTTTATTTGGAATTAATTTTTACAATGATTATGACATTCTAGAGCAGGGTGCCAAACTATATGGCCCATTCACTCACTACCTGTTTTTGTAAGTTAAAGTTATGAAAACACAGTTATGTTCATTTGTTCACATGTTATCTGTTTCTGCTTTTGCATTTTATAGAATTCACATAGCAGTAGTACTTAAAGCAGAGCTCTTATAAGCCACACAACCTCCACTGTTTGCCACCCAGCCTTGTACAGAAAAAGTTTGCCACTTCCTGCTAGAACATTAGGCAGTTAGTTACATTTCCTCTTTACCTTTGATTGGTAGTCCAGGATAGTCTGCTGACTTGATCCTACCGTGTTCCTAGCTGCAAAGAGCTCTGGAGGAACAGTCGTGCATATGTAGAGAGATGTTTATCAGTCCAGGAGTCTTGTAAAACGTGAAAACTCAGGATAACATTCATATAGCATTTATTTGTTCAGTAGCCTTCTATATATTGTATAATTTGATCCACGTAACTTTGTCTTATAAACTTTTTCCCATTTTATAATCAGAGAAACTAAGAAATCGTGATTTACCCAAGGCCATACAACCTCTGTTTTCTAGACTTAGATCTAGGTCTTTGTTTTCATATCATTTGTTTTTTCCTTATTATATTTTATAGTTACATCTATTAAAAATAATAATAGACTTGTTCCTTTTTTAATGTTACACATGAATTAGAATTTTATAACTCAGATTACTCAGTTACTTATTTTTTATGCCTCTTCTTTCAATTTCTTCACAAAGCAAATCTGCCTTTGAAGTTCAATATTCAATAATACTAGGAAGATTGTGCCTGCTTTCTACTTATTTGATAAATCATCAAGGAATCATATTATGAAATTGTATTGCCACCAGAGTAACTTGCTTTAAACTTCATCAGAATTCAGCAGCTGCTGGAATAGCTATAAATGAAAAATGATGCAGACATAATTGTTGTATATTTACCGGCTACTTGTATTTGGTATATCTAGCCATAGTATTTGATTATTATTGGTATACCATTCCTTGACCAAATCATTTGTTCTATTTAGAATAAGATAAACATGATAATGAAGAAAAAAAAACATGATAATGAAGAAAATTATTAAAGTACTGAAATGTTTATAGCTTACAGAAATACTGCAGAAATAATTTAAATAGGACAAAAAGTAATCTTATCAAGAAACTTAGTGGTTTTCATTTATTTTCCTCAATTGCTCCCTCAAGGATGAATTACAAAGGCTGCTGGGGTTGCTAAGAAACCAAGACCCTCTCTCTGAGGAGCAGCTGCAAGGGCTGTGCATTGAATTCAATGATTTCATTGTTGCTCTGTCTTCCGTCCAACCTTCTGCCAAAAGGGAGGGCTTTGTCACTGTTCCTAATGTGACATGGGAAGATATTGGTGCCCTGGAAGATATTCGAGAAGAGCTCACCATGGCAATATTGGTAGGCATTTCTGATGCTAAATATCATTGGCATAAGTGCTGGGTAAACACTGTGCATGTGTACAAGGTTGTAGTCTAAACTGACTGGACTAGATGTTTTCTTTTATGTGTTATATTATTTTTAAGCCCCCAATAGTAGTTTTTCAATCTTGTGAGATTTTTTTAAAAAAATATTTATGCATACAAGAACTGGCGTACAGGCCAGAGGTGTGGGGGGGTGAGAGGATTTACCAGAGACAGAGTAGGGAGCAGAACAGGCAGATCAACTGAAATACACTGCTGAGGGGAGCAGCAGGAGAGGCAGGAGAAATCTGCTTGCGCCATGTGGATCACCTGCCCGGCTGGGACCTAAGAGCTCCAGTGGCTGCAGATAGCTTCATAGTGCTGTGCTTTAACCCCTTGTACCACCAGGGAGGCCTGTGAGATCTCTTTTAGACTATTTGGTTGTACTTGATTTCATTTGGAATGAGTTAAAAAAAAAAAAAACTTCAGTTTTCATTCAAGATGAAATTGAGAAATATTCTTTAAACTTAGTCACATACTTTAGGGCTAGAACAGTTTTGTGGGTTTTTTTAATGCATAGTAGAGCAGGGGCATAGGCCAGAGGCACGGGAGGTGAAAGGATTCACCAGAGATAGAACGGGGAGCAAAACAGGCAGATCGACTGAAATACACTGCTGAAGGGAACAGCAGGAGAGGTCTGCCTCGCCATGTGGGTTCCCTCCCTGGCCGGGGATTGAACTCACGCTGCTGTGCAGCAGATGCATCACAGTGCAGTGCTCAACCTGCTGCGCCACCAGGGAGGCCCCCAGAGTAGTTTTAACACTATGAAACTTTGGGTTCAGTTTCACTTTACACATCCTTGCATGTTTCATATATAAAGTATGGCTCATTTAAAGGTAATTGCTGATAAAAAATGAAAAACTAGACGCATTCATAGGTACATGGATGGAACTGGAAGGGATTATGCTCAGCGAAGTAAGTCAGAAGGCAAAAGAAAAATACCAGATGGTTCCTCCCCTAGGAAGAATATAAGGGAACCAAATAAAGAGCAAGGAAAGGAATAAGAACAATAATAATAACAACAAGAAAGAAACAAAAACCAAAAATGAAAAGACAAACTGGGGACACTTGGTGGGAAGGGAAGAGGGGAAGGGTGGAGGGCAGATGGGAGCACGGGGGACTGAGGTGATGGTGCACTGGTGATGTGGTGATGGGGAATACATGGGGATTACAATTGATGTCAAATATGTGTAAATTTTTTTTAAAAATTAAAAAGAAAAATAAATAAATGTAATTGCTGAAAGAGAAAATACATGGAGATTATTAGCAAACAGCTAATTTTTCCTTTTGATTACTGCCTAAACTCCTAAATCTTAATTTTTAGATTTTTTTAGAATATCTAAATTTTTTAGATTATTCTCTAATTTTTTAAGATTATTCTCCATTTGAATTTAAAATAATGAAATTTTGTTTAAAACATTTCCAGAACTTACATCAAGAGCAACCACTTTTTTGTTTATCCCAATACACCTCATATTCAGACCAGAGATAAGCATTCTGTGCACACTGTTTCTATATTTAGGACTCAGAGTCAGTGCTGAAAATAGGCTTTTGGAAATCATATAAACATGCAGAATGAAATGGACCTTTGTAATGAATTGCTGCTGGGGTTTGTTCTTTGCAGGCACCAGTACGTAACCCAGCTCAGTTCAAAGCTCTTGGGTTGGTAACGCCAGCTGGAGTCCTCCTTGCTGGTCCTCCTGGCTGTGGGAAAACTCTTCTGGCAAAGGTATTGTAGCAGTTCAACTCCATGTGTTTTATTTCTTACCATCGGGGATGATAATATGAATTTAATTATAGATGCTACAGTGATTATTTTTCCATAATTTCTATTAGAAGTTTATTTAAGCAAGACTGACAACTTCAGGAAAGTTTTTCACTTTTTTTAAATTATAAAATATACATTATTGAAAATTTGGAAAAAAATTTTTTGACCAACCATACCCCATCAGTTTTACCACAACAATTATATTTTCTATGTATTCTAGCTTTTTTTAGTGTTATTGCAGAATTACAGTCTGTAGCTAACCTTGTTTCATGCTTTACTGTATTGTGTAAATCAAGTGTTTTCCTCTATATTCCTTGTTTTTTTTTTTAAAAGACTTACTTATGCATACAAGAACTGGGGCACAAGACAAAGGTGTAAGGGGTAGTGGGGGGTGAGAGGATTCACCAGAGACAGAGCAGAAAATAGAATAGGCAGATCAACCAAAACACACTGCTGAGGGGAGCAGCAGGTGAGACAGGAGAGGTCTGCTGCACCATGTGGTCATCTCCTTGGCTGGGTATTAAACTCATGCCGCAGTGGCTGCAGATGCCTCAGAGTATGGTGCTAAACCCCTGTGCAACCAGGGAGGCCCCAGTTATTTTTTGTTAACTATTTTTTGATAATATAATCCTTTCACCTACTACTGTTTCATTTTGTCAATACTTTTAGATGTTTTTATACATACATATTAAAATGTATAACATGCATATTTGTACAAATACAAGGGTTTTAAACATACTTTTCCTCACTTAGCAATATTTCTTAAATATCTACCCATGTTTATAGATAGTAACACATCAGTAATTTTTAGTGCCTGTGTAGTATTCCACCATAAAGATATTCTATAAATTGTGGAAATGACCCCCTATTAAAATAACACTACAGGGGCCTCCCTGGTGGTGCAGTGGGTTAAACAACGCATTATGAAGCAAACCACAGCCACTGCAGCACGAGTTCTATCCCTGCCGCCGGCCAGGGAGGGGCCCCACATGGCGTTGCAGACCTCTCCTGCCTCGCCCGCTGCTGCCCTCTGCAGTGTGTTTCAGTCGACCTGCCTGTTCTGCTCCCCACTCTTGTCTGGTGAATCCTCTCACCTCTCGCGATTCTGGCCTGTACCCCCAGCTCTTGTATGCATAAATAAATAAATCTTTAAAAATAAATAAGTAAAATAACACTACATTAAACTATCATATACTTATATTTTCACACCACAGATGATAATTTTATCAAATGTCTTTCTAAATAATTTTTTAAAAAGATTTATTTCTGCATACACCAACTGGGGTATAGGCCAGACGTGGGAGTAGTGGTGGTGAATGGATTCACCAGAGACAGAATGGGGAGCAGAACAGGCAGATGTACTGAAATGCACTGAGGGGAGCAGTGGGCAAGACAGGAAGAGGTCTGCTGTGCCATGTGGGTCAGCTCCCTGGCTGGGTATAGCTTGATAGAGCTGAAACTTTAACCCCTGTGCTCCAGGGAGGCCCAGTAGTTTGACTCTTGATATCAAATTACCATAGTAGCATTTATGCATATTTACATATATGCATATATTTACATATATATGTAGTTTTTTAAAATTATTTTTACTTATATTATTAAATTTTCTTGCTTAATACTTACACTACTTTTACCAGGCATTATTGAGAGGGAATTTGGGGACAGAGGAGGGAAAGAACACCATAGTCATTGGTGTACATTTTTTCACAGCTATTTTCGAAAGTAGAACGATATTCCTAAATGTTTGTGTGTGAATTCTCCAAGCAGATGCAGTCCCCTCACCTGTGTGCCTAATAATAATTGTTCTTAGTTATATCTGCCTTTGATTAGTCCTGTGCACAGCAGAAAGAAGGTAGCTTGGAGAATTTTAAATCCATAGGTAATACAAAACATCATAGATCAGACTTGCCCTTTTTTTTGCCTTCTTCCCTATCCCCTCCTAATTGCCAACAGATTGGAAGCTCTCTTCCCAGTCATGTTTCTGATATCTAACTACTTGGAGTAAGGACTCTTACCTTGGACTCCATGGACAGATTTCACAACTCACGGGATCTGGGAGGCCAGGCAGTATATTACATGTATTTTTTGAGGAGGATGTTCACAGCTTTCATGGGATTGTCCAAGAGGTGCAGTACTACATGCCCAAGGTTTAGAAATAATAAAAAATGTCCTTGAATTGCAGAAGCAACATGCTACTACAGTAAAATCCTAGAACCATTTATCAGTCAGACCTGACCATCTAGAGTTGGGTATAAAATTAAGATTTTGGTTGATTTTTGTTCTTTTGTTTATTTTCAACAATAAAGTATAAAATTTTTCTAAACAACTGACCCTTTAAAGCTGATCATAGATCTGAAGCATTGGGGAGGGGATGGGAGAAGAAAAGAAGGGAAGAGAATAGGGAAGGGGAGAGGATAGTGGACTACAGTGGAGGATTATAGGTGCTTGGGTGGTGGGAGAACTAAGGTGACCACACCTAGGGAAGAAATCCTATATTTTGAAAAAATTAACTAGAATATAAAATGATGGTACCGCATGAAAAATATAAAGTAAAAAAATTTTTTTCTGAAAACCACATATAGTAAATGGCATAAAGTAAAAGCTTGGGATAGAGCATGGACCTCTAATAAAGAGGAAACTGAAAAGAGATTAAAGACATATAGCATGGAAGCAAACAGTACAAGATTCATGATGATTCATGAAAGAAAAATATGCTCACTATATTTTCACTTAAAAGATTAAGAAAATTTCCAATAATTTCAGGAACTAATGAGTGCTTTAATGAGTTTGATTTTTACCTGACATGGACGTTGAAATGTAATATGGATGAGTCACTTTTCTAGTTGTGCATCCTAGTTAGTCTTTTGAATAAGAGTTGGTAAAATTATAAAATTGGCAGCAGAAAAGAAAAAGGTTGAGAAATGTGGATAATCCATATTATCAGGAAATTTTTCATGATAGAACATGCATGCATTCATTTTTTTCAGGCATTTTTTAAATTACTTATTCTTTGCTAGACATTGAGGTGCTTGGGACAAATTAGAGGATAAGATACTAGAATGGAATTTATTATCTGGGAAAGGCAGGCAGGAAACAAGTAAAATAATAGAATTGCAGATTCAGCTAAGGTGATGGAAATAACAAATTTTTGTGATTGATTTGGTTCAAAGAAAATTTTAACAGAGTCCTGAAGGATTAGCTTGCCACGTAAAAAGGCTGGGAAAGAAGAGTCTTCCAGATAGAGGGAATAGCGGCTACACAATCTCTGAAGTGGGAAAGGTCTTGGTGTATTAGAGAACCACTTGCTGCACTAAGGAGAAACTGACATACATTGTGGTATATATTTCAAGTTGTCCTTGAAGATAAATGAGAAACCTATCAAAGTATCTGATTTACTTTAAGACTGAGTAGTGAGGAGGAGAGCTGGAATGAAAGGAACCAGTTTGGTTTTTTGTTTTATTTTTTTGGATCTTTGTTTTTGTTTTTGTGTGTCCAGGTTTGAGTGAGAGTGATGGTTAGTGAAGAAATAGTGTCATGTTCACATGTATTTTAGCATTAGAGATAATAGGACTTGCAGATGGATCAATGACAAGACAAAGGATCAAGGGAGATACCAAGGTTTTGGCCTTGGAATTGCATTTCCTGAGATGGGGAGGGAAAAATTTGGGGTGTGGGAGTTGAGAGAGTTGAGAGAATCAAGATCCCTGTTTGGAAATGGTAGATTATACCTGTAAGAGCAAGTGAAAGTGCTAAGGAGTATATTGAATATAAATGTGGAGCTCTGATACCAGGTTCTAGTGGGAAAGGCTATTTTCTGAATAATTTCAAATTTCCAATGATTTTATTCAGGTTTCATCTTTGTGTTCAGACTATAATCCTTGGATTCTAATATAACTATGTTCCTCCTTTCTTATTCTGACTTTGAAGCATGCAGTTTAATCTTTATTAAAAACACCCTGTAAAGACGGATGCTTTAGTTTTTGAGTCTGGTTTATAAGTGGATGAATGCTTGTGTTCATTGGGCAGGGTAAGGCATTTCTTTATACAGAGATTATTATTTCACTAGACTTCAAAAGGAGTTCCCCGTTTGTTTACAGAAGCATCTTTGCATAAACAAAATATACTGCATAAGTATCATCTACATTTGATTTCTTATCTGTTTTAGTAATTTTTAGGAAGTGTTAGATTAGCAATTACTTCCTTTATCTTTTCCTTTTATCCAGGTTCCCTTTTTCCATCTGTCTCCTCTTCTGATAGAAAGACGCAACTATAGGGCCTCCCTAGTGGCTCAATGGGTTAAGCAATGCACTGAGGCAGACCGCAGCCACTGCACCATGAGTTGAATCCCTGCCTCTGGCCGGGGAGGAGACCCACATGGTGCAGCAGACCTCTCCTGCCTTGCCCGCTGCTCCCCTCAGCAGTGTATTTCAGTTGATCTGCCTGTTCTGTTCCCCACTCTGTCTCTGGTGAATCCTCTCACCCCCCCATGCCTCTGGCCTGTACCCCAATTCTGTATGCATAAATAAATCTTTAAAAAAAAAAGATGCAACTATAAAAATGGGAAAATAGAGTATAAACCACAGAAAATCCTTGTATTGTCATAAATTTTTGTTGTTATTCTCATTGTGTACTTATCTGTGTTTTTGTATTTCTTCTTTCTAGGCTGTTGCAAATGAGTCTGGGCTAAATTTTATATCTGTCAAGGGCCCTGAATTACTAAATATGGTAAGTTGTTATAGCATTAACCATTATTTTAAATTAGGAAAAGTGTGGTCATTAAATTTTTAATGCCCACAAGTTGTGATATTTTGGTAAAATCAAACTATACTGTTCGTTCTCTTCTATCTCATATCCCTCCCATCCCAGATTTCATTTCTTTTCAAATATCTACTGCATAATTTGTTGTTTTGGTTTTTTAATTGGGTTGCTTTCTTATTATTAAGTCTTGACAGTTCCTTATTTATTTTTGGGTAGAAGAACTGGGATGCAGGCCAGAGGTACAGGATGTGAGAGGATTCACTAATGACAGAGAAGGGAGAGGAACAGGTGGATCTACTGAAAAACACTGTAAGGAGAGCAGCAAGACAGGATAGCTCTGCTGAGCCACATGTGGGTTAGCTCCCTGGCTGGGACTCAAACTCAGGCTGTAGTGGTGATAGCAATGAGATTAACCCTAGGACACCAGAGAGGCCCTCAACTGCATAATTTGCTTCAGCATTCCAAATAACAATTTTTTAGGAAACTAAATTGACCTTTATCTATACCCTATGCAAGATATTATGATCAGAAGAAAATTTTAAGTGGTCACAACTTCTGCTTTCCAAGGACATTTTTAGATAACATTGTGTAGGTAGACTGACTCAAATGTTTAATAGTGGAAAATGCTATAAAAGCAAAAAACAAAAAGTAATGGTAAGAAAGATGCATGGGAGTGGGAATCTTTTAGAGCCCAAGGAGAATTGTTAGGAGGTTCTCCTTGGAAAGCCATTTCAAGTAAGGGAAGCAGAGTGAACAAACCTATAAAGAAAATTGTAGGACAGATGCCAGGGAAAGAAAATTCTACTCATATGAGAAAATAAGACATCTTCATCAATGTCATCTGTGATGTATTCATGCCTTACTTAATTTTATGACCTTTTAGTTATGAATTTGAAAACACTTTATGATATAATTGTCACTACAGAAAGATATTTTCAGATTCTTATTCAGCACTTTTATCACTAAAAACCTGCTTCTCTTAGTTCACTAGTTTGAAATTTCATGAGAACACTTTCTTATGCCTAGCCAAAAGCAAAAGTGTATTCTTACATAAACTTCTCATGTTAATTAGTCCTGATGTTATAGCTGCTGGTGAATTGCCTGATCTTACTGCTGTGTGTATATTTTGAATTAAATTCTAACATACAGTATACCATTATGAAATCTTTCAGATGCCTAATTGGCTCAGTTTGCTTCCTCTAATGCTGTATGACAGACTAGCTCCTTATTTAGCTTGTCGGCATGTATAGAAATGACAGTTGAACAGTAACTTGTCTTGTGTGCATTTAAAATACTTTTGAAATAATGAAAATTATGACTAGATATTATATACATTAAAGGAATCTGTTGTAAAATAGGGTGGAATTGTGGTTTTCTTTTGTTTTTTTAATCTAAAGACTATATTCCATTTAGTCTTCCTTTTATAAATGAGGAAATTTATATGTTTAAATACAGAGATCATTTTATTAATTTGAACCACATACAATTAGCTACAATAACAAACAGGTCAAAAATGTTGAATATCAGCAATTGCATTTAGTTCAACCTAATACTTTCTGGACTCTGACACACAAGTGTTCATTTAAAACTTGTTTTACTGTCATTTGACTCAAACCCTAAATTTAAACTGTCTCTACTTATTTCCTTTCTGTTTTTGTTTAGTATGTTGGTGAGAGTGAACGTGCTGTGCGACAGGTTTTCCAAAGAGCCAAGAACTCAGCACCTTGTGTGATATTCTTTGATGAAGTAGATGCCTTATGCCCTCGAAGATCAGACCGGGAGGTAGGTATCAGATTAGCCATGTACAGATTATTTTTAAGCACCATACACATTTTTGTGACTTCCACGTCAAGTTCTTAATAAAGTCATTCCTTCAAAGCACTGAGACTCTTAGATGAAGAAACCTAGGAATTTGCAATCGGGGCTTAGGGTAACTGTTATATTTTTATTCTCTAGGTCTGGTTGTTTTTTTTTTTTTTCTGACTAGTATTTTACTATTTTGTTTACACATAGCTGTTCACACAAATAAGTAGTTGGAGGTTGGAGGGTTGGAAATGATACCGATATTTATTTATTTATCTGTTTGTTTGTTTATTTATGTGTGTAAGAACTAGGGTACAGGCCAGAGGTGGTGGGGGGTAAGAGGATTCACCAGAATCCTGTTCAGATTGACTGAAACACACTGCTGAGGGGAGCAGCAGGTGAGACAGGAGAGGTGTGCTGCACCATGTGGGTCACCTCCATGGCTGGGGATCAAACTCATGCTGCAGTTGGCTGTGGATGGCTTCATAGTGCAGCAACTTATTAACCCCTTGTGTTAACAGGGAGGGCCAGATACTGATTTTGAATAACCTGACTTACCATCTTAAGATCCTCTTCAGTTAAATAGGCCCTTGAAGGTACCTCCCTGGTGGCGCAGTGGGTTAAGCACAGCACTATGAGTCAAACAGCAGCCACTGCAGCACGAGTTCGATCCCTGCCATAGGCCAGGGAGGTGACCCACATGATATAGCAGGCCTCTCCTGCCTTGCCCGCTGCTCCCCTCAGCAGTGTATTTCAGTTGATCTGCATGTTCTGTTCCCCACTCTATCTCTGGTGAATTCTCTAACCCCCGCACCTCTGGCCTGTACCCCAGCTCTTGTATGCAGAAATAAATAAATCTTTAAAAATAAATAAATAGGTCCTTCGGACAGGACAAAATATAATTTCAGACATGTAGTCTAAATAAAGTTGGTCTGCACTGAATACCACTTGCATCACTACACTGAGTCATAGTTTTAGAAATCTCAGTATAGTCAGTGTGCAGAAAGCATTTATCATCAGGAGCACTGTTATATAAGAGGTAGAATAGTGAAGCACAATATAAGAATATATGAAGCTTTGAAGAAGATACTAAAGACATTTATTGGGCCTCCCTGGTGGCGCAGCGGGTTGAGCAACACACTGTGAAGCAAACCGCAGCCACTGCAGCACGAGTTCGATCCCTGCTGCCTGCCAGGGAGGGGACCCACATGGTGCAGCAGACCTCTCCTGCTGTGCCCGCTGCTCCCCTCAGCAGTGTACCTCCGTTGATCTGCCTGTTCTGCTCCCTGCTCCGTCTGTGGTGAATCCTCTCAACCCCCCACACCTCTGGCCTGTACCCCAGTGCTTGTATGCATAAATAAATCTTTAAAAAAAAAAAAAAGACATTTATTACAAGATGACTACGGAAGTGGCTATATTTCTGAAACCTCAAAGTCTTTTGTGGTTTATTTTCAAATAGTTCCTCTGTTCTTGGGCTGTGAACATTTTATTTAATGCCTCATCTTGCTTAAACTGTCCAATAACATCCAAAAGTTGCAAAAACAAAAGTCCATTAATATAACTGTGATACATTTATCAGGTTTGTTTCTATGTCCAGCAGAAATCAATCCTTAAAATGTCACCCCATAAAATACCTATTTGTCTTTTTTTCTGTTCCCTGTCTCTGGTGAGTCCCCTCACCCCCTGCACCTCTGACCCGCATCCTAGCTCTTGTATCCAAAAATAAATCTTAAAAAAAAGTAATAATTTCTAATGCTTTTGTCAATAATGTATAAAGCCCATATGTTTATTTTTATCAATTTTATTGGCAGGCTATGATGTTAAATTTTAGTATTCATGTTCCAGTTTTTAGTGAGATTGATCATATTCAGTGGACTTCTTTTTTATATGCTTTACCCTTTTGCTATTGAAAATTTTTCTTTTTTCTATTCTATTGATTTATTAGAACTTCTTATGCATAATGGAAATTAGTCCACTCTCCACTTTTGTGTGTTGATGCTATTTTCCCCAGTCTTATCGTTTATCCTCTAGTGTGTTATTATATACAGTGGTATAGTTTTTTTTTTTTAAGATTTATTTATTTATGCATACAAGCACTGGGGTACAGGCCAGAGGTGTAGGGGGGTGAGAGGATTCACCACAGAGAGCGGGGAGCAGAACAGACAGATCAACTGAAGTACACTGCTGAGGGGAGCAAGGGCAAGGCAGGAGAGGTCTGCCGCACTATGTGGGTCCCCCCCCTGGCCGGCAGCAGGGATCAAACTCGTGCTGCAGTGGCTGCGATTCGCTTCGTAGTGCGTTGCTTAACCCACTGCGCCACCAGGGGAGGCCCTACAGTGGTATAGCTTTAATATAATAAAATCTATCAACATTTTCCTATATTCTGAGATTTTTGCCTTGCTTAGAGAGGATAATTTTTGTTTGCTTATACCCAGTACTTTTGTAGGTCTGGATTATGATTCTGTTAATCTCCTAAGAATGTTACATTGTCACGGGTATAATAAGGTGCACCAGATTTTTATTTCTAGAGAAATCAGTGCTAAGCTCATTATGTCTGTAATTTTTTTTTTTAATGCCACTTCCCTACAGGCGTTTATTCTCCTTCCTCATGGGGGCGCCAGGGGGAGCCAGAGAGCTAAATAAACATCTACTGAAAGGTCCATGGTAATTCTTTGGTGGGCTTTCCAATATTGTGTTTTATATAAAATGAACTAGGAAGATGAATTTGGAAAGGTATAAATGAATTATTTCAGGCATTGCTTTTAATTAATTGAACTACTTTACTTTCTCGTTAGAGAAATTTATAGCCAATCACATATGAGAATATGTTATATGTAAACTGTTACTTATTCATAAAATTAAAGTTCTATATAAGAAACATACACTGTTCATTTTCTTTTGTAAATGTGTATTTCCTTAATTTATTGAGACCATGACATTTCTTAAAGATATATTTATTTAGGCATCTAAGAACTGGGGTATAGGCCAGAGGTGTGGGGGGTAGAAGCTGTGAGAGGATTCACTAGAGACAGAATGAGAGTAGAACAGGTGGATAGACTGAAATACATGGCTGAGGGGAGCAGCAGGCGAGACAGGAGAGGTCTGTTGTGCCATGTGGGTCAGCTCCCTGGCCGGAATTGAACTTCTGCTACAGTAGCTTTGGATAACTTCATAATATTGTGATTGATTTATTTATTTTTTTTTTTAGATTTTTTTTTTATTTATTTATGCATACGAGCACTGGGGTACAGGCCAGAGGTGTGAGGGGCGGGGGAGGATTCACCACAGAGAGCAGGGAGCAGAACGGGCAGAT
>JAGFMF010011610.1:80854-123007 GCA_019455555.1 Galemys pyrenaicus | reverse complement strand
ACATGGAGCGGTGAGGGAGGAAGGGGACACCCGCCTAGCCAGCCAGATCAGCCGAATCAACCCTGGCGATCAATGGGGTGACAGATGTCGCAGCCAGATCGCCCTCACATCCTGTACTAGCATACTTAAGAATACAAGACAGGACCCAAAAGCACACACACACAGAAATTTAAAAAAAAAAAAAAGATTTAAAAGTATAGGAAGTGGGCCCTCCCTGGTGGCGCAGTGGGTTAAGCAACGCACTATGAAGCAAACTTCAGCCACTGCAGCATGAATTTGATCCCTGCTGCCAGCTGGGGAGGTGACCCACGTGGCTCAGGCAGACAGACCTCTCCTGCCTCACCCGCTGCTCCCCTCAGCAGTGTGTTTCGGTTGATCTGCCTGTTCTGTTCCCCACTCTGTTTGGTGGATTCTCTCACCCCCCCACACCTCTGACCTGTACCCTAGTGCTTGTATTCATAAATAAATAAATCTTTTAAAAAATTATAATAATAAAAGTATGGGGAGTGAGAAAAGGAAGAGCTGAAAGACAGAAGGAAAAGAATTTTATGTGCCAGCATATGGCAGGATGAGGTCTGTCCTACCTGCAGATAGCGGCAGATGATTAGAGACTGAAATCAGATGGTAGAACCCAAGTAACTCTACCTTCTACTATTAAGTTAGCTGTGAGTGCCACCCACTGGCTCAGCGCTTGCTCCTCACATCCTCCTACTGAAGCACTATACTTGTTATTGTAAAAGTATACATAGAACTAAGTCTCAGAGAGAATGTGTCCATGTTTTCTCCCATTGGAGTCAGGGCTCTTCACCCACCTTCCCTCAGCCTACCCCACCTCACCCCCTACACATCAGTGTATTTATTAACCAGGAATTTCACTTGATTTTTGTTGTCCAGAGTTTCTATTGGGGTTTCATTATGAGGCAGTGGTTGGTTAAATCAAGGCCATGTTGATTGAGTTTGATCTCCAGCTCACCTCCATCACACTTCCCTATCCAAAGGTTCAAACCTCTAATTATACAATGGTTCCAGTGACCTACCCAATCCTGAAGCTGTCTTTGGGCCCACTATGTGTCATCACAGTAGGATAAAAAGACACTCCTTTCACTCAGGAAATGCCAAGAATTTTTATAGCTCTAATACCAGGAACCAGGGTAAGGACCAAATATATCATTTCTTATACGCTGATTAACTTTAATCATGTATTACTTCATCTTGCTGACCATGATTTCTTCATGTATAAAATGAGGATAAAGTGGATTGTCAGAAAGATTAAATGATTTCGCTAACGTGCGTACCACAGTACTTGGCAAGTAGATGTTTAGTGATTCTTGTCATTGTGATGAGCACTTGTATGCTGTTACCTGTTGCAACAGTAGAGCAGTCATTAGGTCTTTGAGTCCTCCTAAAGCAACCTTGAAAGTTCATCATATCTTATCTTTATTGAGCACTTACCTTTTTTCATGTCTGTTTATTATAAGCTCTGTTTTCTTTTAGTTTAATATAAGTAGATTAGAAAACAGTTGGTCCTTCAGTTTCATTTGGTTAAATCCTTTCCTTCAAAACAGTCTAGGTACATGACCTTCCCTAGGGTTTTTTCGTTATTCATTTGTTCTGATTTCATTATTCATCTTTGGATTTGTTACAGATTGTCCAGATTCTTCTTTGTGAAACTGAAACTATAACTGAACATAATATTCTGTGTTGAGTTTAGCCTGTGGTAAGAATGACAGATGAGTCATCACATGTGCTGTGCTTTGTCCTTTCTTTTATACTGGAGTATTGTCTTCTCCAGGGCACTGAAGAAGTCCCTTTTTTCTCTATAGCAAGCCCTATCAAACTGATGGCCTATATTCATTTAAATATAAATGTTCTAGATCTTTTTCACTTGTATTCATACTTATTTGGCAATTCTGACTCATTGTAAACTATCTCATTATGTTCTGATTTGATTATTTATAGATTGTTTACATAAGTTACTTATACACAAACAACTCCTTCTTGCCTCATGTGCTGGTTAGCTATTGTTGCGTAACAAACTACTACATTATTTAGTGGCTTAAGATCATCATTTTTGCTTTGCTCACTATTTTTCGGGTCAAGAATTCAAAAAGGGTTTCTATGGGTGGTTCATTTCTTATCCACACACTGTCAGCTGGAATGGCTAGGCCAGAAGATCCTCTTCCAAGGTGACTTTGCTCACATGAGAGCTCTCCGTGGACTCAGGCTTCCACTTGTCTCATTTTCTGAGTGCTTATACTTCTCATGCGATAGTTGTGTTTCAGGAGATGATGGTGGACGCTGTCTTTCCTTTATAGGCAAGGCCCAGAATAGGCAAACTTTATTGGTCAGGGCAGTGAGGAAGGCCCATATTCAAAAGGAGAGGAAGTTGGAGTGTAAACACTGATTTTTTTTTGTTTGATTGGTTTTTTTTTTCTTTTGAAGTAGAGAAAGGTTTACTGCAAGTCAGACAAGCAAGGAGACAGGAGGAAAACACATGCACTCAGTATTTTTCATTCATCACATTCTCTGTTCTCTTGTGTAAGTTGTGGATTTACCTCAGTGTTTAGAATTGTACATGAGTCATAGCAATTTAATTTTCTTTAATATCAGAGATGCTTACTCCTTTTTTCATCATACATTTATTGTGGTTTTATTATATGCCTGCTCTTGCTGAGCTTCGGGAATTCAAAGATTGACAGTTGAGAAAACTTCTTTGCCTCCATATTCTGATTTGGGGCTAGGTAATGGGGTAAATAATAGAAAAATAAGTAAAATAAAACAGGATAAGAAGGTGGAAACCGATATGGTTAGGGAGAGGAATGCTAATGTACATATCTGGTCCTGGAAGACTTAAGATGAAAAGGCATGTAAGTATGTACCTAAATAAGGAAAAGGTTCAGACATGTAAAAACAGGAAGAAGAGCATTCCAAGTAGAAAGATAACAGTAAGTGTAAAAGTGCTGAGGTAAGAACAAGTTTGTATGTTGAATGACCAGCAAGAAATGAGTGAGTCTAGAATTAAATGGGTGTCAGGGAACAGTGATGGAGACGTGCATGAAAGTTTTTAGTCCACAGTAAGGACTGAATGTTTGTATCTATTTCCCCTTCCCCCAAATTCTTACATTGAAATTCTGACTCTGAATATGACAGTGTTAGGAGGTATGTCCTTTGGGAGGTAATTAGGTCAGGAGGCTGAAGCCACATGAGTGGGATCCGTGCCCTCATAAAGTGGACTTTAGAGGGCTTATTTGCTTTCTCCCATATGAGCATTTAACAAAGAGATAGGCACAGTCTGCAGTCAGGCAGTCTCGCCTCACCAGAACACCACAATACTCGCTTCCTGATCGTGGGCTTCTAGATTCTAGAACTTAGAAACAGAATTACTGTAGTTTAGTCACTCAATCTGTGGTACTTCGTTGTAGAATCCTAAATTGACTAACACTGGTATCGACAAAATACTAAGAACTCTTAAAACTCATCAGTGAATAAACAAAGAGATGGGCTAAAGAACTAAACAGTCATCTCACCAGAGAAGATATACAGATGGTAAATAAGTTTAAGAAAAGGTCAGCATCTTATGTCACTAGGGAAGTACAAATTTTTGAAATTATTGAAATGCCTCAAAGACATAGCGCAACAGTAAATCCTGGCAAGAATGTGGAACAAAAGGACATTGCTGGTGAGAGTGCACAATGATACAGCAACTCAGAAGACAGTTTGGCTCTGTCTTTAAAAACTATACATAGTCTTACCATAAAATCTTTTGATACATTTATGGGTTTATGTCTCTGTTCATGTCTCTCCAGTCTGTTTCACACATTTTGCAGGTCTGTTTTGCATAACCATTTAGAATTGTCATCTTGGTGGCTTGATTTTTTTTTTTTAAATCATCTTGTTACCTCCTTCTCTGTCCATGAGAATTTTCTTTCCTCCAAAGTTAATGTAGTTATTTCTACTTTCTTTTGCGTAATGTTTGCATGGTTTATCTTTTTCTATCTATTTATTTTCAGTCTAGTGACATCACCTTACTTGCTTGTTGGTACGGGTGAAGGCGCCAACATACTGGAATTAGGTTCAGGAACCCTAAAGACAGCTTACTATATGTAATATTACTTGCAAAATTGAAAGTTTCTGAGGATAAATTATTTGCCCAAGGATGCATAGCAGATAAGTTGACAGACGTCTCTGTGGTTGTAGATCCAGTGAGTGAATAGCATGAAAAAGAAAAATCCACACAAAGAGACAGCAGTTAAAAATTGAAAAACACCAGGGGCAGCTCCCCTGCCTGCCTGTGTCTTTTGCAGGCATCTCTCTTAACAGGCCTGTCCCTTTCAGAAGCACCTCTTTCTGCCTGCTTGTGTCTGTACAAGTGTCCTTTTCTTTCTTTCTTTTTATACAATAAACCTATCTTTTTGGATATAAAAAAAGTTTAAATGACTGCTTCTTCCCATTCCCTATCCAGAAGCAACCACTGTAAACTCCTTCACCTAATTTTTTCTGTATTTCCTTCATACTTTTCAAAGAATTTGCCCAGGGGCCTCCCTGGTGATGCAATGTTTTGGGCAATGCACTGTGAGCCAAACCATGGCCACTGCACCATGAGTTCAATCCCTGCCTCCTGCCTGGGAGGTGACCCACATGGCGCAGCAGACCTCTCTTGCCTTGCCTGCTGCTCCCCTCAGCAGTATATTTCAGTTGATTTGTCTGTTCTGTTCCCCACTCTGTTTCTGGTGGATCCTCTCACCCCCCACCCCACACACACCTCTGGCCTGTACCCCAGTGCTTATATGTATAAATAAATAAATAAGTCTTTTTAAAAAAAAAAATATGTCCACCTTGCAGATTTTTACCAATTTCATGACACCCCTTAACTTTTTTTTTTTTAAGATTTTATTTATTTATGCGTACTGTGGTATAGGTCAGAGGTGGGGAGGTGAGAGGTTTCACCAGAAACAGAGTGGGGTGCAGAAGAGGCAGATCGAATGAAATACACTTCTCCAAGGGGAGCAGCGGTAGAGAGAGGCGAGGTCTGCTGTGCCATATGGATCAGCTTCCTGACCAGGGCTCAAACTTAGGCAGAGGCAGTGATAGTGCTAAGACTTAACCCCTAGGTCACCAGGGAAGCCCCTATAACACAAGTATATTAACAACCTTTGGTTAAATCACTAATCACTATTTACATTACTATAACTATGTAAATATTTCTGCTAACTCATAAATAACATAATTAGGTTTCTTTTTTCATATAATTTTATGCTTAAATTTAGGTAACTCTTTTTCTTTTGTTTCGTTTTCTGTTCTTCTTCCAATATGTCATACAGTAGTTATTTTTCTAGATCATATATTGCTTCCTTTTTGCTTTTTGTTGGTTTGCTTTTCGAGACTTTCCTCCTGGAACTTTCCATCCTCCTGCTCCATCTCGACTGACTGCTTTCCAGGTCTATGGGTTAAATAACTGTTATTTTAAAACTTCCTTTTACTGCTTTCCTTTGTTTTGCCCTCTTTTTCTGATCTTTTATCTTTCTCATGGCTTAGTTCCTCATTTTCCTAGAACTCACCTTTCAGTAACGGTCCCAGAAAGGGGTATCTAAGGAGTTAAATTTTGAGTTCTTTATTACTTGAAAAAATGTCTTTATTCTCATTATTGATTGATAACCTAAGTATAAAATTGAGTTCAAAATTATTTTTCTACATAATTTGTAGGCATTGCTTTTTTGGTTTGTTTTTAAAGTTGTATCATTCTGAACCTTCTTTTTTTTTTTTTTTAATTTTTTCCCTTTAATTTATATATATTTGACATTAATTGTAACCCCCTGTATTCCCCATCACCATATCACCAGTGCACCATCACCTCAGTCCCCTGTGCTCCCATCTTCCCTCAACCCTCCCATTCTGAACCTTCTTAATGTGACTTTTTAGTTTTTTCAAGGGTTAAATTTTTTTACTCCTCCCTATGTGCACGTTTCACTTGCTCTCCACCGAACCTCTTGTGCCAGTGCCCTGTCCTCTCCCTTCCTCTATCCCCTCCTCTAGTCCTCCTGTTTCCTCTGGTAACCAGTATCTTTCTCACAAAGTCTTGATTTTCTTAGGGATATACTTTAATAAGTAGAAACTTAATTTTAGCAAAGTCTGGTTTTTTTTTAAAGATTTATTTATTCATGCGTACAAGAGCTGGGGTACAGGCCAGAGTCACAGGAGGTAAGAGGACCCACCAGAGACAGAGCGGGGAACAGAACAGGCAGATGGACTGAAACACACTGCTGAGGGGAGCAGCGGGCGAGGCAGGAGAGGTCTGCTGCACCCTGTGGATCCCCTCCCCGGCCAGGGATCGAACTCATGCTGCTGTGCGGCAAATGCTTCACAGTGCAGTGCTCAACTCGCTGAGCCACCAGGGAGACCCAATTTTAGCAGTCTTAATTTATCAATTTTTCTTATAAAAAAGGTATTCGTCTCATATTTTGTGTTAATTATATTTTTTAAAGATTCTCTTCCATTTATTTAAAAGACTTCTTCCTCCTTTCTCTAGATATCATTGACCCTGCAATCCTGCGCCCAGGCCGCTTGGACAAAACACTCTTTGTGGGTTTGCCATCCTCAGCAGCTCGTCTTGCCATCCTGAAGACTATAACAAAGGTAGGTAAATGAAATGGTTTATGTGTTTTTCTTTCACTTTAAATGCAGGCAAGTAGTAATTTGGGATGCCTACTTGCTTTCTCTTTTACAACTTTAACTATTTGTCCAGCGTATATCTCCCAAAGGAGACGGTGTTTTTGACAATTTGAAGAGACTGTTCCTCCTTTTTTTATTTGCTTAAGGGGAAAGGAATATGTCAAGATAAATATATTTGAGGTATCACTGTAATCACACATTTTTCTGTTCTTTTAGATCTTTGAATGTTACTTCAGAAAAATTGTCCTCATCATATTTGAAATAGAACAGAAACTTCCAGAGTTTAAAAAAAAGTAAATAGATATAGGCCCGTCATTATAAAAGCCCAGACAAAAGTTGAGTTTTCAAATGCCTGTGTTGGCTTCTGTGTTCCATGTTGGTGTTTGCAAACTTACAAGATGCCTGTATACTGTTGATTCTGCTGTTCCCATAAACATGAGGAATGCATACAAAAGACAAAGAAAAACCAAATCACCCTACATTGCACTTCCACATTTTGTGCAATCATCATTCCAAATGCTTTTATGCACCATGGACTGGTGGGTGGTTGGCAGATGATTAAATGAGGAGAAGGAATGGACTTGAATGCATTATATAAATGAAGCTAATTTTATTTGAAATTTAAAAGAAAACAAATTTGAAGGAATTATTAAATTAAACTTCTGGTGGCCTTGGGGTTAAGTCTATCACTGCTACGGCCTGAGTTCAATCCCTGACCAGGGAATTAACCCATATTTATAATGTGAAGGCTTAAACCTTTGTTTAAAGTATTCTCTTTCTGTGTCAGCAAAGGGAGATTCTATGATCCTGCTTCATTGGCCATCACTACTTAAATTGCATATACAACATTTGCAACTATCTCCCAAAGGAGGGAGAATGAGAGGATGATCAGATTTGTGGCTTACATATACCGCATTGACAGTGCTATAAAAGAGAGCCTGAAGGAGAGTAAAGTTATGCATCCCAGAATGAAGACAGTGTCAGGGGCTAGCTAAGAGGACATGGACAGGGGAACTGTCCAGTGGTTTAATTAACATGGCATTGTACTAACTGTAGAGTTGATAATGAAAAAGAAAGATAAATCTCAACTTGAGCAGCTGAATAGATGATGGTATCCACTAGGGTGAGGGTTTGGTAAGATGATGTTATTTCACTTTCCATGCAAAAAGGATTTTGAAGGAACTATAGGTAGCAAGTAAGTTAGACTGACAAAGACAGATATTAGATGTTTACATAGTGGATGATTTGACAAAGCAAAATGCTTGTGAAAATTAGCAGACACTTAAAAACAGTGAGGCTTCTGAGGTTCAGAGGTAGGGAGAAGGAGAAAGGGTCAAAGGGATATGTTGGTATGAAAATAAAATAAATAATGTGTGGCAAGATGCTTTAAAAAAAAAAATAAGCCTCCCTAGTGACACTGGAGTTAAGTGTCTGCAGCAATTTGATCCCCGGCCAGGGTGCTGACCCACATAGTGCAGCAGACCTCTTCTGTCTTGCCTTCTGCTCCCCTCAGCAGTGTATTTCAGTAGATCTGCCCATCTCTGGTGAATCCTCTCACCCCCCCATACCTCTGGCCTACACCAGATAAATCTTTCTTTACATGCATAAATAAATAAAATAAATCTTTTTTAAAATAGATATAGGGCCCTCCCTGGTGGTGCAGTGGGTTAAGCAACGCACTATGAAGCAAACCGCAGTCGCTGCAGCACGAATTTGATCCCTGCTGCTGGTTGGGGAGGTGACCCACATGGCACAGCAGACCTCTCCTGCCTGGCCCGCGGCTCCCCTCAGCAGTGTGTTTCAGTCCATCTGCTTGTTCTGCCCCCTGCTCTGTCTGGTGGATCCTCTCACCCCACACACACACACCTCTGGCCTGTAGCCCAGTGCTTGTATGCATAAATAAATAAATCTTTTAAAAAAAGAAGAAGAAGAACCGTTATCACTGAAGCCCAAATGTCTAGTTTGAAGAGAAGGGGGGAAATAAGATATTTATTTTCTCTCTGTGTGATGTAAGGAACAGAATTGGTGCAATCTTTTTGTGCTTGGCAAGTATGTAGGATCAATGAGAAATGTTGGCATAACTCAATAATTAAATAAAAAACAGAGGCAAGATAATATGGTCACCTAAAAGAGGGGTAAAAATACCACCAGGAATATTCCTGTAGCTGAATAAATTGGGGTTATTACTCCTTTCAGTGAGGGAGAGTGTGCACTTAGAAAAACTGTTAGGTGTCTGCATAACAGGATTTTAGAAAGTACTTAAGTAAATTGTGTTTATTGGTGTTGGGAGTTTGCAGGACGCTTCTCTGAATTGTTTTTTAAAAACAGAAAGAAAAAGAAAAATATCGAATGGTTTCACTTATAGGAGGAATGTTGGGGAATCAAATAAGGGATCAGGAAAAAAATAATTATAATAAATTAAAAAACAAAATTAACAGGCAGCTGTTAATCAGAACACTCCGCAGGAGAAGGGACCAAAACTGGGGAGGAAAGAGCACAAGGGACTGTGGTAATGGTGCACAGGTGAATTGGTGGTAGAAATTTTACGAGACTTGCACGTGAGAGGGGAAAGCATACATTGTCCAAAAAGGAATGATGATATATAAATATATATATATAAATAATAATAATAATCTTTTCTTGGGGGCCTCCCTGGTGGCCCAGCAGGTTGAGTACCACACTGTGAAGCATCCACGGCACAGTTCAATCCCCCACCAGGGAGGGGACCCACATGGCGCAGCAGACTTCTCCTCGCTTGTCCGCTGCTCCCCTCAATAGTGTGTTTCAGTCAATCTGCCTGTTCTGCTCCCCACTCTCTCTGGTGAGTCCTCTCACCTCCCGTGCCTCTGGCCTATACCCCAGTGCTTGTATGCATAAATAAGTAAATCTTTAAAAAGTAATAATAATCTTAAAAAACAGCCAGATTGGGAGCTCTTCGATGGTTTGTTGTTACTTGGACACTGTTCCTGATTGTCCATGTTCAGACATGACTGTGGAGAAGTCTTGTTTTGTCTGTCCTTGTCACAGAACAGCCTCCATGTTCTGTGAAATTGCTTTGTTTGTTTGTTTTTAATTTTTCTGTCTGTGCTTTATCTTGTTACATTTCCTTTTTAAAAAAAAGATTTATTTATGCATACAAGAGCTGGGGTACAGGCCAGAGGTGTGGGGGGTGAGATGATTGACCAGAGACAGAGCAGGGAGCAGAACAGGCAGACTGACTGAAACACACTGCTGAGGGGAGCAGCGGGCGTGGCAGGAGAGGTCTGCTGCTCCACGTGGGCTGCGACCTAACCCCTTGCATCACCAGGAGGGCCCTGTGAAATTGTTTATGTTCAACAGCAGGACACAACCACGTGAGCACCTGGCCAGATCCTGGCAACCACCGAGACTGGTTGTATCAGGCAAGCTCCTGGCTGTCAGGAACGCCTTTCATTTCTTTCAGTTTTCATATTTTTTCTATTATGTGAAAATATGTGTATATTTTGGACTTTTGTTGTTTGTGGTTTTTTTTTTTTTTAAAACACATTATCTGTCATAAAGAGGAAGAGCTTAGATCTTAGAATTACCTACAAAGACCCTTTGGACAGCCTTCATATCCAAGCTTGTAAATATGAAAAAGAAAAAAAAAGATATTTTGATAGAAAAAGCAGTTTGACCCTTAAAAGCAACTTTTGGTAGTATTATAGTTGAACTTTGGTAGTTCTCAGTGTGTTTGTGCTGAATGCAAAGGAGGACTTTTAACAATCCTCTTTGGTCTTAGAATGTATTTTTACTTCAGTTATGGGTATTTCAAGTGCTTAGTCGTAGAGCTCGATGTAGCTGCTCTGGAGGAAGGGCCTGGCCCCAGCTTGGGTGACACCTTCATTTTTCAGTGTTCTCTAAGGAGAACATGTGGCTTCACATCCTTATCTTACATCTTCCCTCCAGAGACCTTGCATGTTTTTATTTCAAGGTCTCTGTTGATGAGTAAAGTTGAAAAAGGTAGAGGGAGAGAAAGCAGACTCATTTCAGGGGAAATTTCACATGTCAGACTTATAGGTCTTTGTAAGTTGCCAAAAGTGAGAAAAGTGGGTATTATTAATAGTTAGCTTTTCTGTTTCAGAGTTGGTTAGCTTTTTGCTTTAATTCCCAGATTTGAATTCTTTTCCCTAATAATGCCTGAAATATGGGGAGATTAGAATAAAATTCTTTCGTCCTGTTCCTAAAAGTCTGAAAAGATTTTTGGATCACAGTGATTTTTCAGTGTCTTTGGATTCTAAGTTCCTACACAAAGATTGTTTGCTTAAGGTCACCCAGAGAATTTATTTTCCCATGATTATTTCTAAAGTGAAAATGGGTTGAAAAGCAAACACAGCTGTTTCTTAAACCTGTGTTGTGAGCATTTGCATTTTACTAAGTAATAGCAACTAGCAAACGCACAGTGCCCCATTGGTCCACTGCCCTGACCACGTGTGATCTGGGACCCGGAAGCACACACAAAGTGCTGGTCATATGACCAGCTCTGTGCTTGGAGCATCTGCTGTGCTAATATTTACTCTTAAAACTTAATGGTATGTTGATTTACTTTTTTGTGTGTGTTTCTTCTTAAACAGTTTATTTCCTAATGTGATATTTGCTATAAAGGGACAACTACATGTATGGTATATATAAGCTATAAAGAATAAAGCAAATACAAATCTGCCATTAAGTCATGCATTTTTTTTAAAAGATTTTATTTATTTATGCATACAAGCACTGGGGTACAGGCCAGAGGTGCGGGGCTGGTGAGAGAATCCACCAGACAACAGGACGCAGAACAGGCAGATCGACAGAAACACACTGCTGAGGGGAGCAGCAGGCGAGGCAGGAGAGGTCTGCTGCGCCATGTGGGTCCCCTCCCTGGTCGGTGGCAGGGATCGAACTCGTGCTGCAGTGGCTGCGGTTTGCTTCATAGTGCGTTGCTTAACCCACTGCGCTGCTTAACCCACTGTGCCACCAGGGCAGGCCCAAATCATGCATTTTAAATCACTAAAAATTTCTTTTGAGCCTCCCTGATGGCCTAACCCTGATGTGAGGTTGAGGTCAAACCCTGATGGCCTAGGGTTAAATCTCAGTGCATCCATAACAATGGTCTTCTGGCCCTGACCCTCCACATTGCCCTGAGTTTAATCCTGGCCAGGGACCTGACCCACATGACATAGGAAGCTGCTCCTGTTTCACCCACTGCTCCCCTCAGCAGTGTATTTCAGTAGATCTGTGTATTCTGCTCCCTGCTCTGTCTCTAATGAACCCTCTTACCCCCTGCACCTCTGGCCTGTGCCCCAATTCTTCTATACAAAATAAACACATCCTTTTTTTAAAAAAAGAAAGAAAAAAACATGCTGAAGTCAATTTAAAAAAAAACTTATTTGTATGCCTCTGTAGTTTGTCACTAAAAATTTTTAAAGTGCATACTGTATGGGACCTCCTTGGTGTCACAAGGGGTTGAGTGCCACACTGTGGGGCTTCTGCAGTGCAAGTTTACTCCCTGGTTAGGGAGGGGACCCACATGGCACAGCAGACCTCGCCTGCTGCTCCCCTCAGCAGTGTTTTTCAGTCGATCTGCCTGTTCTGCTCCCCACTCTGTCTTTGGTGAATCCTCAAGTCCCCCCCTCCCCCACACACACACACATCTCTGGCCTGTACTCCAGTTCTTGTATGCATAAAATAAATAAGATTTTTTTAAAAATAAATAGGTACATGCATACTATGTGTTGTTGGGATCCTAGGAACGTTTAGATACTTGTCATTTTTGACATCTCTTACTATCAGCCAAAGGGGAGTTAACTCTAGAGTCAGGGTTGTGTCTTAGGGACAGGACTAAGAAAGAAATTATAGACCACCAAGGCTATTATTGTTGAGCAGTTTACTGATTGTTCACTCCTGGCCAGGTTCACTATTTTTTCTCCCTTCGTAGCCAATCAAAACTAAGCACTGTTTAAATATTTGCCTTAATCAGACAAAGGAACTTTGTTTCTTCCCCTTTTCAAAGATTAAACTGGTGATTTTGGTGGGTGTGTTTTTGGAATCTGCTTAGCCTCATTTCTCAAAATCAAAATTTGTTAAAATCATCCACACTGGCCTGGGAGACAATTATATTCATTTGACATAGTCACTACTATTAAGAAGCTATTATGCAGAAAAGAATTCACTTTTAAAGCCTCAACTTTTCTTTCATTTAGAATGGCACCAAGCCCCCACTGAATGCAGATGTAAATTTGGAAGCAGTTGCTAGTGACCATCGCTGTGATCGCTATTCGTAAGTACCGTTTTCAAAATCAGTTACTAGCTCCCTGAAATTCAGTTTCTGAGGTGTAGAATGAGGGAGAAACTTGTGAGGACTCAGTCAGGAATCCTAACATGGAATCTGGCTCTTCCCTTTTAGAGAAGGAACAACCAATTTTGAGGCACTGAGGAATTTCCAGAACAGAGGGAATTCTCTTCTTGGTACTCAGCACCCTGACCACTGTTGCTGCCCTTCACGAGTTGTCTGCTGTTCTTCTAGAATATTTGAGCCAAGACATTGCATTACTGGCTGCCAAAATATTCGGAAGTTTCAGCATTTAAAAGAAAATAATCTGAGGTTTCTTTAAGCATGACAATGCGTTTTTCACAACACATCTTATAACGTCCACTCTGTCTGTGTAATAAAAGCAGATCAAATATTCCTGCCTTCAACTTTCACATTTTTGTGATAGTTACAGTTTAAGAAAGTTTTTGATTAATTTTTCAATGTATAGGCCTCCCTGGTGGCGCAGCAGGTTAAGCAACTCACTAGGAAGCAAACCGCAGCCACTGCAGCATGAGTTTGATCCCTGCCGCCAGCCAGGGAGGAAACCCACATGGTGTAGCAGACCTCTCCTGCCTCACCCGCTGCTGCCCTTGGCAGTGTGTTTTGGTCAGTCTGCCTGTTCTGCTCCCCAATCTGTCTGGTGAATCCTCTCACCTCCCACGACTCTGGCTTGTACTCCAGTTCTTGTATGCATAAATAAATAAATCTTTAAAAAAAAAGTTTTTTTTCAATGTATACAGGAAGAAAAAGATACTGAAGATTAACTTAAGCATCTCTTCCTCTGGGTTATTTTAAAAGCTTAGTGATTGATTTGGTGCTCACAATATTCCTCTAGGGCAAGGCTGAATAATATGTTTTCTGAAGCTAAAGTCAACTAGGTAGTATTTTGTTTTTGACTGGGATCTTCAGAAATCTCTTATTCAACAACGCAGATTTAATCCAAAGAACATACCCATTGATGGACATACAGGCACTCAGTCATTTCCAGTCCTGGTTGACAAATTTCACTTTACCATCTCTTAATAAGATGAGTCTATACAGTGATCAGTTTTAGATTGTATTGTCAGGATACAAAATTTTATCTCCAGTTTTTTCCACTTACAGACAATCCAGGGCAATTACTCTCAGTCTCTTTTCTGCCACTCCAGTGTACCTGAGAAATGCACCGCTTTTGCCTGACTTAAGAAAGCAGTGATCTCAGTGAAGGGGTAATGATCAGAGCCCCAGGCAGTGGTGATGGGCATGATGTAAAAGTCCCTCATTCCCTTTAAGGAGAATGTATCTCTCCCTCTAGTTGGAAATCAAAGCCATACAAACTAACTAATTTAACTTATTATCAAGGGGGAGGGATGAGCACAAATAAGTAGTTTACAGCTTCAAGTCCTGAAATTTGGGAAGATTCTTAGTGAATAGCACAGGCATTTTTGGTGGCGGTACTTACCTTACGCCTAACTTTTTGGTTTATAAAGTGGTTAGGTTTAACATTGAATGGTACACAATTGGAGTTCTAACCCCACTGTTAGCACAGTTTGAGAAATACTATAATACCACAGTCTTCACCTATCTATATCAGCTGATGGTGTCTCTGCACCAGTGTTAGATGTGACATTGTAAATAAAGGATGTAAAAGATGTAAATAAAGGAATGAAACCCTAATTGCATGATTATTAAATAGTGGTATAACCCTAATACTTTAGGAACCTTAGATACAGTAAATAATTTAAGCTCTAATAATTATTAATAACTGTATATATTGTGTGGATGATCAACATTTCATATTTAAAAAATTTAATGTCTAGAAATAAAGTTTTTAATCCCCAATTCAAACTCATTCTCAAAGAATCTCTCAGTAACCATGTTGACTAAGCATATTATTACATAGAGTAGTTAAATAAAGACTTGTTCTTTTCATATTTTAAATAATTGATGCTTCTACTCAGCTTGAGCTTGGAATTAAGTGCCTCAGAAACTTCCTAGCTTACATTTTTCTTTTGAACTTGGAAAGATAAATGGTTTTTTTATATAAGCTTTTTTTTATTTTTAAAGAGTTTTTTTTTCTTTTTCATGCGCACAAGAACAGGGGTGTAGGCCAGATGCTGGGGGCGGTGAGAGGATTCACCAGAGACAGAGTGGCAGCAGACTAGGCAGATCTACTGAAAGACACTGCTGAGGGGAGCAGTGAGCCAGACAGGAGAGGTCTGCTGTGCCATGTGGGTTAGCTCCCCTGGCTGGGAATCAAACTCATGCTGTTGTGGCTGCTGATAGCTTGGTAGTGCTGAAACTTAACCCCTTGCACCACCATGGAGGCCTAAATAAGCTCATATTAGATGTTAAATAATGTATTAGTGGGCCAGCCAGCACTTCAGTATAGGCCTCATGAATGAAAATTTTGCAATTAATGATATATAATTTCTTTTCTACTGACTAGACATTTTCACCTTTTTTTTTTAATTTTAGAATCTATAGCTCTTAGTATGGGAATTTGTGTGTTTCATCACACTGTTTCCTCCTTAAATTTTCTTTCTTCTAAAAGAAATATTTTTTAAGTGGAAGCTAAAAACTTTCCTATTTATCATAAACAGTTTGTCCCACCTTTATTGGTCTGTTTCTTTTTTTTTTTTTTTTTTAAGATTTATTTATTATACATACAAGAGCTGGGCTAGGGTCCAGGGAGGTGTGAGGATTCACCAGACAGAGTGGGAAGCAGAACAGGCACACTGCTGAGGGGAGCAGCGGGCTAGGCAGGTGAGGTCTGCCACGCCATGTGGGGCAGCAGGGATCAAACTCATGCTGCAGTGGCTGTGGTTTGCTTCACAGTGTGTCGTTTAACCCACTGCGCCATCAGGGAGGCCCCTATTGGTCTGTTTCCTTCCTAACTGTTTCATACGTGACTTAAGAGAAAATTGTCACCAGTCTTCTTTCTGGGCTTTTACAGTATCTAAATAACTAAGAACACTTTTATTATAGGGGTGCAGATCTCTCTGCTTTGGTACGGGAAGCTTCTCTTTGTGCTCTGAGACAGGAAATGGCAAGACAGAAGAGCGGAGATGAAAAAGGTGTGATTCTCTTCAGAAACTCTCAGTTCTAATTAATTATCACTCTGGATACCTAAACCACTGTTGACTTGGAAAATGACCATTTCTAGCATCTATTATCTATGATATTAAAACTGACTTGTTCTGTGATATTAAAATTGAGCTCTTTACAAGCTGTTATGGAATATCTTATAACTTCTATGGCATATAACTCTAATAGTGGCAAAGTAACTTGGTACCTCTAACAAAAGTATTGTATATTTCCTATCATCACAAACAAAATGTGTAGATTAGGCAAGAAAGTCCTCTTCGTTATGAGTTTGTTCTCTTTATAAATTCTGAAGCACCTTCTCATTCTCCTGCTAAAATAATACCTACTTTCCTATTACAATGCATCCTAAAAAGAAGAGCTTAAAGAATGCACACATGAGAAGTGAAAATTGAAAAAATTTCCCCTATATTTAGATTCTCCTTTCAGAATACAAAATCCATATATGTGATGATTTGGGGCCATGTCAGTAGTTTTTCACTGTTCTTACTCTTTGGGTGTGTATGGCAAAAAAAATTCATTTTTTACCTGTATTCCAACTGTGCCAAGTATAGAATTATCTTTACTTTGCTTAGTTCCTGTGTCCACTGTTGATCAGTTAATGTTTATGGCTACAGTACTGTAGAATACCTATCTTCTTCAGAAAGACCTACCTATCCTCTAAATTTGTACTTTAATTTGAAGTTCAGTTTAATTTGAAGTTATTCAGTAGTTCCAATACACATCTTTTTAATTTGTATTGATTTTCTTCTTCCCATCCCAACCCCCACTTTCTTTGGCTACCAAGAATCATAGCACTAAATTTTATTTACAGTTACAGCCTTATATACTTAGCTTAGATTTTCCAACACACATTTTTGTCATGAAGCCCTACAATTTTTTGTCGTTTGATTTTAATATTCAGTAACATGAGTTTCTTATTTTGTACGCTGTTTTAAATTCCATTTGGAATTAGTTGTCCATAGTTAGATTATCTTGGTGGGGGGAAGCAACACATAATGTGGTAGTATACTGCCTGAACATTAAATCTGGTGACTGTCTTGGAATCTATTTTGGCGCTAAAAATTTACAAACCTCTGTATATATTGGCTGCTAATAATTATATTTGGATGTTATAAACATAAATAACAAATTTTGACATCACTGTTAAACAAAGCAGAGAGGTCCTACCAATGGCTCTCTGTTTATGAAAGATACCTCTCTTTTGATGGTGTACTGAGTTTAAAATCTGTTGAGCGTGTGGTGGGGGAAATGGAGACATATTGGTCAAAGGGTACAAACATCCTGCTGTAAGATGAATAAGTACTGGAGCTCGAATGTATGCCATGTGACTGTAGTTGATGATAACACTGTATTGAATAACTGAAATTTATTGAAAGACTATCTTAAAAGTTATCACCACAAAAAAGATAAGTATGTGAAATGGAGGTGTCAAAACTAACCTTATTATGGTGATCATTTCATTATATATACAAGTTTCAAATTATTAACTTATACACTTTATAAATTTGTCAGTAACATCCCAGTGAAACTAGAAATAAATAAATAAATAAATAAGACATAACATGGATTCACTTTTTATAAACAAAAAAAGGATAGGAAATATGAATACAAAGTACTTTTTAATATAATTTGTCCTAAAATTATGAAACCTGAAGGCAGGGAAAGGTAGCACTAAAATGTACATTAGAAAACTTAAGCATTTATGCAAAGTTAAATATTGTCTGGCATATGTAAATTAAATTTTTATAAAAGCATTCTAATGAGCATGATATACCTGTCTGGCTTAAAAATTGCTCTGAAAAGGAATAAAACTGAATCTTCAATTAGCAGACTATATTGACATATATGCTTTTGCTTCACAGGTGAACTCAAGATTAGTCAGAAGCACTTTGAAGAAGCTTTCAAGAAAGTAAAATCATCTATATCAAAAAAGGTAAGAAATGCCCTTATAGAGAAAGGAGATCAGTGGATAAGAGAATGTGAAAACAAAATAGTTGCCTTTAAGTATGTTCTTAAGAGATTTTAATGATACATGTTACTTAAAGATCACAAGGCACAGCAAAGTTCTCCTAACAAGATCCTTTAATAATTCTTTAAAAATGGGCCTCCCTGGTGGCGCAGTGGGTTAAGCAACGCATTATGAAACAAACCGCAGCCACTGCAGCATGAGTTTAATCCCTGCTGCCCCACATGGCGTGGCAGACCTCACCTGCCTCGCCTACTCCTGCCCTCAGCAGTGTGTTTCAGTCAATCTGCCTGTTCTGCTCCCCACTCTGTCTCTGGTGAATCCTCTCACCTCCCGCGATTCTGGCCTGTACCCCCAGCTTTTGTATGCATAAATCTTTAAAAAAAATAATTCTTTAAAAATATTTATACATAAAAGAACTGGTATATATATAGGTCAGAGGTGCACGGTGGGTGAGAGAATTCACCAGAGACAGACTGGGAAACAGAACAGACAGATCTACTAAAATACACTGTTGAGAGGAGCAGCAAGCGAGGCAGGAGAGGTCTGCCGTGCCACATGGGTCACCTTCCTGGCCAGGGATTAAACTCTTGCTGCATTGTCTGCAGATACTTCCTAGTGTAGTACTTAACCCCTTGCACCAACCAGGGAGGCCCCTCCTAACCATCTCTTTTCTAAATATTTATTTGTTTATTTTTAAAGATTTATTTATTTATGCATACAAGAGCTGGGGTACAGGTCAGAATCACGGGAGGTGAGAGGATTCACCAGACAGAGTGGGGAGCAGAACAGGCAGATGAACTGAAACACACTGCCGAGGGCAGCAGTGAGCAAGACAGGCGAGGTCTGCTACACCATGTGGGTCCCCTCGCTGGCCAGCAGCAGGGATTGAACTCGTGCTGCAGTGGCTGCAGTTTGCTTCATAGTGCATTGCTTAACCCACTGTGCTACCAGGGAGGTCCCCTTACTTTATAATTTTTCACAGCTATTTCAATGTTATAAATATTTTACCTAGCCAAAAGAATAGATAAAATTGTATTAAATATTTTTAAAGAGCAAGGGAAGGGGGAACCATGCTGCAGGTCTTTCTTTAAGGTAAGTGTATGTAAATGGAGTGACCTTGTGACACTTAAAAATGTTACTATGGGCCTCCCTGGTGACGCAGTGGGTTAAGCAACTCACTATGAGGCAAACCACAGCCACTGCAGCACGAGTTCGATCCCTGCTGCCGGCCAGCCAGGGGACCCACATGGTGCAACAGACCTCTCCTGCCTTGCCTGCTGCTCCCCTCAGCATTATATTTTGTGGATCTGCCTATTCTAGTCCCCACTCTGTCTCTGGTGAATCCTCTCACCGCCCCCCTGCACCTCTGATCTGGACCCCAGTGCTTGTATGCATAAATAAATAAATCTTTTAAAAAAATGTTACTATGACCACAGTGAGATGCCACCACAGAAAGGCCACCAGAATGACTGAAATTTAAAAGACAGAAAATACTAAGTGGTGTCAAGAAAGTGAAGCAAATAGAGCTTCTTACATTTTTTGCTGAAAACATTAATGACACAAACCATACTGGAAAATACTGTGGCAGAATCTTATAAATAAATTGTAAGAAGCCTCTTTTTGCTGCCCATCTGTATTCAGTACAGTTAAGAATTTTGCTTTCTTCACTAATGAGATTTAGACATAAGAATTTTTGACCATTTTTTTAGGACAAACTGTAGTCTGCTCTTAGAGATTATGAGAGCTCTGGGTGACTGTAGAAAGAAGTGTGAATGGCTTGAGGTGCAGAAAGTGAGGTCAGCCCTCTCTGTGTATTAGTGTTAGTGTTAATGCCATACTCAACAATTACCTCAGAACCAAGGGCTTCAAGAGCAAATTTATTTTTCTGACAATTCTGCATATGTGAAAGCTAAAATCAAGATGTTGGCAATGTTCATTTCTTCTGAGGCCTCTCTCCGTACAGTCAGATGTCTTCATGTGTGTCTGTGGCTGTCCTTCTGTGCATGCCTTAGTCTCTTCTTCCAAGGACACCAATCATTGAACTAGAGGTCTTCCTGTTGACTTCATTTTAATGACTGTTTCCAAATACAGTCATACCCTGAGATACTGGGGTTAAGGACTTCAACATACAAATTTTATGGGAACATAGTCCAACCTATAATAGTGATCATCTCTGTATTCTGTCTTCTCGCCTCTCCTCAGGATCAAACGATGTATGAATCCCTGCAGTGGTCCCTCAGTCATTGACTTCAGCAGTGGGCCTGGAAGGAGCACATAGAACTGGCAGAGAAGCCCACACACTCTGAGCTGCCCCCTTTCTGCTTTACACAGATGAGGGCTCATATAGGCATTTTATTCTTGAATTAATGAGGCAAAGCTAAAATTTCTTTCTCTCTGGCAGCATATGTGGAAACACCATACCTCTCTAAAAAAAGAAGAAAATTAAAAACTGCTAATAAAATAACTAATACTTTTTAAAATAAAATGTTTATTTTAAAATACTCTTGACTGACTGTACAAAAGAGTTAAAATTAACAATAAAATTTTCCCCCTGAAACACCTAAAAGTGCCAACCTCATGTCCCATTAACCTCCAACATTTTACTTTGTATCTCCTACACACCATGACATTCTTCTGCACAACCAGCAATCAAAATCAGGCAGTATCATTGATACATGGCTACCATCTAGCCTTTGGGTTCCATTCACATATCTCTAGTTGTCCAGCAATATCCTTTATAGCAAAAATGCCCAGTTTAGGATTACCTGTTTCAGTTAGTTGCTGTTTATTTAATTTTCTTGAAGTCTGGTAGAACTCTGTTGCTTTGGTATATAGACGCTTCTGAAGATAAAAGATGCATATCCGGAAGGAGCATGAATTAGGTGACCCCTGGATGTTGGCTGTGCCTTTCTTGGTGACAGTTACGTGAGTATGTTTTCTCTGTGACATTCTTAATGTAACTTGTAATAAACATTTAGAAAATCAAAAGCAATAGTAATAAGTGCATTAAAAGTGTAAATTAAAGGTAGTGAACGTATGTGGTCGTTATGCTAGGATGTTAAGTTAGCTTCCCTTTTCTCCCTCTAAGATACCAGGTACTCGGTTCCTGCTGTCCTCCCATCTGGTTAGTGGTAAGAAAATGAGGCTTAAAAGACAAGCAGAGGCTGAAGTTGTTGATTAACTTATCTGACAGTACTGCCATCCTCTAGAGATTCCTGGAGACCATGAGCAGCCGTCAGTTCTCCACGGACAGATGTTACCTGCTCGAATGTTCCTTGGCATACTGGTAGTATAATCTGGCTCCGTTGCTTTAAAGCCTTGCTGCCCCTACGGAAGGGGGAAACAGCAAATGTTCTAAAGAACTCTCTCTCGGACATGGAAGTAAAAGCTCCTTGTTAAATCACAGTTGAGTACAATCTGTCTTCTAAGACCCTGGTAGCTCTCCAAATGGAACAAATCAAGACAGAAGTCATGAGATTCCCTCCCCCATCCTAACATCTATTGTTCTTTCCCAAATCCTGGTTCCCCAAACTAGAAATCTTGAAGTTATCTTCAGTTCTTCTGACTGGCCATCAAATATTCTGAAATCCGGCCTTCTCACATACACTGACCTAGTTTGAAACTTTTGCTTTAACATAAATGAACACCTGTTTCGATGTCTCATACACAAAATTCCTGGATACCGTTCCAAAATACAAATGAATCATATCACATCATTCAGCATCCTTCATAGACCACAACTCACTAGTCTAGTTACATTCCTGGACCTTTGTCATCTGGCATCACTCCACCTTTGGCAGTTAGCCCGCTCCTTTAACTGCATTTATTGCCGCCCAGCCTTTGTGCAGGATGTTCCTGCCACCTGCAGTACCTCCTTCCTAGCACCAAACACAGGGCCCACTCCAGGCCCTGAGTCACTGTCCAGAACATTGCTGGGCAACTGGTTACAAGTTATACTGCTTTACCCATACCCCCGTACTTTGTGCTCAAACTGCATTTTATGCTGAAACGGGTCCTGGTACTTTTATTAGAGCTTTCTGTTTAAATACTGGATTAAGATTCTCAACAACAGATTTTTTGCATCTCTAGCACTGTACACATTAGAAGAAAGAAGAAACTCTTTAATTGAACAGTTGAATCACTTAATGGCATAAAGGACAGTCAATACTGGCAAGACCTGAAGAAGATTTTACTTTGTTCTGCTCCAGGAATCTCCCAAACAGACTTCATGGCTCTCTGAAGAGAAAACAGCAAAGCTTTGGAGGATGGCTTCCTCAGGCACCTTGTCACTGGGGTCAGGAACCCTCTTAGCAATAAATACTTCTCCCTGGCAGAGGAGCCCCAAGTAAGGATACAATTTCTAAAATGTGGTCTACACCAGCATTCTCTAAAACAAACTTAGAGGAGATTGTAAATATTTCTTAAAACTGAATTTGAATTGCCGGCTTCCTTTACACACAACAAAACCTGCTTTTCCACTTTGGCTAAGTATGAGTGACTCCAGCAAGCAGACAATGGGTCTTCTTTTCAGACTGCAGGGAGTTTTACTGACCTGAATATAAATCAAAATGAGTATTTCACAATAACCAAGGGCTTTAGAATGAGCACGTATTGCAGTTATCAGCCTTTTAACACTGTTTTTGCAGCATTCCATTAATTCTGGTAACTTGTCTCAAGGCATTTTTTTCTGCTTTAATTTCCTCTTTTATCCAGTGGCTCTTGAGCAGCATATTGTTTAGTCTTTGTGTATTTATGATTTATCCTGTTTGTTTTTTTAATAGGTGGTTTCTTGCATTATGGCATTATGGTCAGAGAGTACTTCGTATGATTTCAGTCTTTGCAGTTTTATTGACAGTTGATTTGTATCCAGACATAAGGTCTATAATATATATGTAGCACTGTTTGGGTGGAGTGTTCTGTAGGTGTCTGTTGGGCCTATTTGTTTCACAGTTAAGGCTATTGTTTCTTATTCATTCTCTGTCTTGTTGATCCATCTGCAGTTGTTAGTGGAGTGCTAATATTATAGTATTGTTAATATCTCTCTCTAGTTCTTTAATAATTGTCTTACATATCTTGATACTCCATCAGTCAGTGCATATATTTATATTATACATATTAGAACTGGGGTGTAGGCCAGAGGTACAGGGAGTGAGAGCATCCATTAGAGAGAGTGGGGAACAGAACAGGCAGTGTACTAAAATACACTGCTGAGGGGAGCAGCAGGTGAGACAAGAGAAGCCCACTGCACCATGTGGGTTAGCTCCCTGGCTGGGTATCGAACTTAGTCCTCATGCCGCAGTGGCTGGCTGGTGATAGCTTGAGACTTTTTTTTTTAAAGATTTATTTATCCTGGACCTCCCTGGTGGCACAAGGGGTTAAGCTGCAGCACTAATGAAGCTATCCACAGCAACTGCAGCAAGAGTTCAATCCCTGGCCAGGGAGCTGACCCACAGGGCCCAGCAGACCTCTCCTGCCTCATCCGCTGCCCCCGTCAGCAGTATATTTCAGTCAGTCCACTTGTTCTGTTCCCCAGTCTTGTCTCTGGTGATTCTTTTCATCTCCCACACCTCAGATCTGTACCCCAGTTCTTTTTTTTTTCAAGATTTATTTATCCAAGCATACAAGAACTGGGGTACAGGCCAGAGATATGTGGAGTGAGAGCTATGTGAAGCAGAATAGGCAGATCTACTGAAATACACTGCTGAGAGAAGCAGTGGGCAAGACAGGAGAGGTCTGCTGTGTCACATAGGTCACCTCCATGTCTGGGGATCAAACTCATGCTGCAGTGGCTGTGGACAGCTTCATAGAGCGGAGACTTTAACCCCTGTGCCACCAGAGAGGCCCCGGTGCATATATATTTTAAGTGTTCTTTCTTCTTCTTATATTAGGCCCTTACTCATAATGCAGTGTCCATCTCTATTGCTTGTTACTTTTTTTCTATTGGAAGTCTGTTTTATTTGATATAAGTATAGCTTTTCCTGACTTATTTTTCATTTCCTGGTGTGCCTGTGTCAGCCTACTACAGCCAGGGTGAGTCTAGGGCAGAAAAGTCTGAGTAACCCACTCGCTTTGGCCTCGTTTCTGCTAGACGAGCAACACGTGATTCACACTGCACCTTGCACATGCCTTCCAAGGCTTCCTGGAGAAGGGGGAGGGAGGCAGGCTTTCTTGGGTGCCCTTCAGGAAACTGGCGTCTAATGGGGACCTCCTCACCCTTTCCTTACGAAGTCAGGTTTGGACTTGCTGTCAAACTTGAAATAACATGGTTTCAACTAGTCAAATTGAATTTATTCAGTAATAACAGAGGAACTGCAATCCAGGACAAGCAAACTATGGCAAACAATAGATGAGTCCAAGGAGGCAAGGAGGTCAGCTGTAAATTTATAAAGAGTTGTTTTGAATAAAGGTCATTGAGAGTTTGAGGCGATGGCAGTTTGCCATTGACTACAAGCAGTGGGCTGCATGGCTGGCAAGGAGGCTCGTCAGCTGCTGTGCCGACAGCTTCCGGACAGCCCTCCCTAGCCTCCTGGTTCCATCTTGACTCCGGTTCCCTTTGTTCATCTTCACCCTGCTCAGCTTTTCAAAATGAAAAGATAAATTTTTTAGAGACCTGCTCATTGCTAACACAGTTAAAAAGAGGGGCCTCCTTGGTGGCGCAAGAGGTTAAGCACTGCACTATGAAGCATCCTCAGCCAGTGCAGCTCAAGTTCAAACCCTGGCCAGGGAGGTGACCCACAAAGTGCAGCAGACCTCTCCTGCCTTGCCCTTGCTCCCCTGCTCCCCCTTCAACAGTGTATTTCAATCAATCTGCCTGTTCTGTTCCCCACTCTGTCACTGGTGGATCCTCTCACTCCCCCATATCTCTGGCCTGTACCCCAGTTCTTGTATGCATAAATAAATCTTTTTTTAAAAAAAGACAGTTAAAAAGAAATGCAAGAGAGTTTTTAACACACAAATCAAGGTAATGGTCCCCTCTGAGAAGGAAGGGGGATGTGAGGGAGAGGGTTGCCCCGAGGGTCCTCTGTGGTGCTTGCTATTTCTTCTTTAACCACTTTATTGTGGTATAACTGGCAAACAAATAGCCTTACATTCTTAATGTATTCAACTCAGTGAGTTTGGAGGTAAATAAATATCTTTGAAACTATCACCACAAAATATGCCATAGACATTTCCACCACTTCCAGAAATTTCCTCCTGCCCTCTTAAGTAATTTTTTGTGATAAAAATACTTAAGATAAGCTTAACCCTCTTGGCACGTATACAACACAGTACTGATTACTGGGCAGTATATACTGTCCAGGAGAACTTTAGAGTATATCTTGGATCACTGAGATTTATCCCAATACCTTCCCTCTCACCCCACCTCTTGTTCTGTTTCTTAGCCCAGAGCAAGTACATGACGTTACTTTATTAGGATTCTTTCAGTGCAAGTAAACATTTTATACCTTTCTCTGTATTTTTGCTATATTTCACAATGAAAACATTTCAAAAGAGTTGGTGGTTACTTTTGGGTAAAACAACTTTTGATTGAAATAATTGATCGAGGTAGAGGTGATTAACCTCTAAATTATCAAGGTAATTTTATGACTCAGTAAAGATTCCATGAAGCAGAGAGAAAAGGCAAGACCTGTAAACTTGGACTTCTGCCGATCTTGACTCACTCAACAGATAAGTTCACCTGTAGAAGTACGTGCCATCCAGATGCCCACTTGCACCTACCTTGTTCTCAAGATCACATTTGTTTGGAGAGCTGTTTCAGGTAAACAAACAACAAACTAAAGAATGCCTTTCCACCTCTCCTTCTTTACCTTGCTTGCCGCCAAGTTTCAGCTGGCTGTTTGGTGAGTTGGCACATTAAAATTCAAATATAGTGGAATTTGACAGTGGTGGTGGGTTTTTGTTTTGTTAATCACAAACTTTGTACCTGCAGAAGAGAAAAAAGAGGCATTTTGTAGCTGAGAGACAGTAATGATTGGCCTTGAAAGGTCTAGGGACAAAGACCAGGGACCCTCCTTAGCAATGCTTAGTGTGTAATGAACCGGAAAAAAGAGGACTTCTGAAATTTACCTTAGATCTCAGATATGAAGGAGTCCAGGTTTTCTTCCCCTTGGACCTGTTACAGGTTCAGGCAACTGACTGGCTGATTAAAATAAAGCCAAGTTCATTGCTGTAAGTTTAATGACTTTTTAATTAGCATCAGGTTAATAGATTTAGTAATTTGCAATCCATAGTCCCCTTGTACTTGAAACTACAAACTGAAGGGCGGTGAGTAGGAGGAGAGATTTCACATGTTCATCCCTCACATACTTATTTACTGGCAGCCCTGTGAGCCAGGTGCAGTGCTGGTACAGAGCTGTGAGCAAAACCAAAATCTCACCTCCATAGGCCCTTCCCTCTAGTATTTGTGGGGGGGTAGGGAGAGGAGGTCTGGTAGAAGTGGATTGTAACTGGTGGTCCTCAGGAAAAGGGGAATTGCCTGGATCCTGGTCCCGCCCCAAGTAGGGGGGAGCTGAGCTGGGATAAGAAGATGATGGAGAGAGGAGAACAGAAGGGAGGGAGAAGGAAGCAGGGTGGAGAGCAGCAAGGAGACCTGGAGGAGGCACGTGGAGAGAAGGGACATGTGAAGAAACTGCTTGCTTTTTGGTCTTGGACTGGTTAGAACAGATGTGGATGAGAGACCCGTGGGAAGCTTAATAATGGCAGCTTTCATCTTGATTTTGCTCTTTTCCTCCGGATTTGTCTGACTCTTTCTGACCCTTTTCTATGGGTCACTGAAAGGTCCTTTAGATGTGTGGCAGGCTTTTGGGCCTTGCTTTGGACCAATCCTGTTTGGCTGGACTTTTACCCTCAAGGAGATGGGTAACGTTGGATGCTTAACTTAGTAACTATATTCTTTGTCCTTTCTGTATTGTTCCCCCATTGTATTAAAGTTCCTTTCCATTAAAGACCTTATATGTTTGTCTCGATGCAGCGGATGGCAGAACCCATTTAGAGAGAGCAGGTTTGGGAGTTCTGGAGTGCCCCTCTCCCTGCCCTATAACAGAAGGAAGGGGCTGGAGAGGGATTTGCAGGGGTAAGGGCTGGAGACAACCCAGTGTGGGCTTGGTGTGTTGCTTTGTTATTTTAGAGTCTGGCAGGGGAGCAAGTGAGAGTGAGCTCTGCCACTTTGAGTGGTGGTGGGGAGACTGCTGGGCAGCAGGAGCAGCATGGCTTCTGGACATTCCACAGGGTCAGAGTGGGAGGTAACATGTGACCGTGAGTCCTCAGCAGAACAGTTATGGGCACATACCTTAAATGAAGTGGAAAAACCTGGCATTTACTCCCATCCCTGGCCCTGGCCCTTAACATTCATACCGGCTCCATCAGAGCCATGTGAAAAGTAATGACACCTGGCCAGCCTCTTCTTGGTTGATGAGCCTTTACCTAAGTTACTGTCAGGTTGGCAGTCAACATCACGCATGCCCGACTCTCCAGGCCTGGGCTTGGCTGGGCTGTGCCTGTCACAGTGGTGAGGTCCCATGGTTGTTCACCTGGGGCCCAGGGATAGTGGCTGGGGGGCTGCCTGTCTCACATGGTTAAATCCATTCAGCTCTTCCTATAACCCTGGGGAGGAGTGTCACTGTTCTACCTGGCTTTCAGGTGAGGAAAGTGACCACTGAGAGTGGCAGGAACTTCCCTGAGGCTACAAGAGGGCAGATTCACAAGTTTTATCCGCTGAAAATCCTTTTCTTTAAGGAAACAAAGAGCCATTATGAAAAGTTTAAAGGTCTAGGATGAAATAACCCTTCAAGCATAGTCACAAGGCAAAAAAAAAGTGTGACTCATGAAAGGAGAGAAGATTAAATACTCTTAAGTAGTGGCTAAGGGTTAGCACCATAAAGGGAGATCGCAGGGCTAGAATAACCAACACGGCTGGGAGGGCAGTTTGTTAGTGCACTTGGGGATACATTTGTTCAGGGGTTCTTTTTCCAGTGCTAAAATAATTTGTAGGAATTTACTAAATCGGTCATAATCCCACTTTTCTTATTTTTCTAACATTTGCCTCTTAAGTTTTTCTCTGATCAGATGAGTTGGGTGATTTTTGTCCTTGCTCACATGTTGTTGTTGTTGTTGTTGTTTTTAGGAGTATTTATTTATTTATGCACACAAGAGCTGGGGTATAGTCCAGAGGTGGGGGCGTGGGGGAGGTGTGAGAGGATTCACCAGAGACAAAGTGGGAAGCAGAACAAGCAGACTAACTGAAGTACACTGCTGAGGGGAGCAGCGGGTGGGGCAGGAGAGTCTGCTGCACCATGTGGTCCCCTCCCTGGCTGGGGATCAAACTGGCACCGCAGTGTCTGCAGACGCCCCACAGCGCAGCGCTCAACCCCTGTGCCACCAGGGAGGCCCTTCCTTGGTCAAATGTTAACACACTTCCCCATGAAGCAGATCTTATATCTCCTGTCCTGTCCTTCCTACCTTTCACCTTCCCTTAGTCACTGCCTCCCAAGGGATAAAAGGGCCCTAGGAGGACACTTGACCCTTGTCTCTTACTGGGAAGCACCACCCCCATAGGAAACACCTAATGGCAGAAACACTCCAGCAAAGGTCACCTCAGCCCAGCAGATTAGCCCTTGACTTTCAGCCTCTTCTGATTGTTGAAAGTCTTTTCCTCCTTAATCTTGTTCCAAGAATCCATGAGGTCTGATAATTAACAGAACACGCTGGATGAGTGATCACAATTGCATGATTTTTTTTTCTCTTTCAATTTTTAAATCCTAACCTTTGTGGCCAGTAGATCTTTACACTCAGTAAAAATATCCAGGGCTTTCCCTACATGAAGCGTTTGATAGCATTTGTTGTCAAGAATGAGAAGGTCCTGGCTGCATCGAAAGTGAGGTAGGACAGGTCCCCGCCAGGGGGGCTACGGCCCTATTGACTACAAGCGGAACCTTCAGCGTCGGGGACTCTCAGGCTATGTCATGTTTGCCATGGTAATCGGGACCTTGCTCTTCCGGTACTGGAGCATGGTGAAGTGGAACCGGGAATGCAGGCACCTACAGATTGAGGACTTTGAAGCCCGAATTGCCTTGATGCCACTGTTTCAGGCGGAAAAGGATCAGAGGGGCCTTCAGATGCTTCGGGAGAACCTGGAAAGGAGGCCATCATCATGAAGGATGTGCCTGACTAGAAGGTGGGCGAGTCCATGTTCCACAGAACGTGGTGGGTCACCCCCATACTGGGTGATCTATATGGGGTGCACCCCAAACAATGAGATTGTCAACGCCACATACAGCTTCACATGGTACACATAGAGCCTGCACCCCTTGAACGACTACACCCCCAAACCTCCCTACCAGGGGAGAATAAAAACTCTAGAGACCCAAAAAAAAAAAAGAATGAGAAGTCCAAGAATAAGGTGCCTGCAAGAGAGGCTTCATTCTGAATCTCCTGTCCTGGCTTGTAGGCAGCCGCCACCCTGGTACTAATCTCAATAGGAGAGCCCCAATCTCATGGTCTCATCTAAACTTACCTCTCCCAAAGGCCCCACCTTTAATACTGTCACATGCGGTGAGAGGTGGTAGGGCTTCAATACACTCATATTGGAGAAGCACAAACATTCAGACCTTCACACCATTCCAGGCCTCCCAACCTTGAGTGATTCTGTCAAGTAATCCTCTTCATCAAGAGTGACTTTTGGGGGCCTCCCTGGTGGCACAGTGGGTTGATCACTGCACTGTGAAACATCACGGCACAGCAGCGCGAGTTTGATCCCCCGCCAGGGAGGGGACCCACATGGCGCAGCAGACCTCTCCTGCCTGGCCCGCTGCTCCCCTCAGCAGTGTGTTTCAGTGGATCTGCCTGTTCTGCTCCCCGCTCTGTCTCAGGTGACTCCTCACCCCCCACCCCACATATCTGGCCTGTATACACCCCAGTGCTTGTACACATAAATAAATAAATCTTTTTTTTTTAAAAAAAGTGACTTTTGGGAGGTCTGTAAAGCGAGGACTCCCACTCAGCTTCTTTAGACTCTACGTTAGATCACCTGCTTTTGCTCTGTTCCCTGGGTCACGGAGCCCTTTGAGATCCGGTTAAACACAAGGGAGCAGAGGCCTAACCAGGCAATTTTTTTACTAATATTCAACAAAAAGTTAATGAACACCTGCTAAAGCCAGGCTCTGTCAGAAAGCTGAAGAGACTGAGCAGCAGGCAGCTCTGTTTGCCCAGAGTCCACGGGGTAGGCTCAAAACTAAGCTGAACATATGTCTAAAGAGGACAATTTCAGAAAAACATGTGCAATGAAGGAAAAAAATAGGGGAATAGGCTGGGGCAAATCCAAGTTTTGTGGGACCTAAAGTTTATATGGGGCTTTCTTATATGCATAAATAAATAAATCTTAAGAAAAAAAGAACATACATAACCACAAGACTACATGGTGTAGTAGCTTCCCAGGGCCACCATAACAAAGAATCACTGATGGGATGGATTAAGAGTGATTCTTTCACAGTTCTAGAGACTAGAAATCCAAGGTTCAAGTGTCAACAGGTCTGTTTCTAGCAAGGACTCTTCAGGGGACTCTCCCCTGCCTTTCTCCAACTTCTAACCTCAAGCTTTCCTTGGCTTATAAGCGTTATCTCCCCATGTCTCTGTCTTCGCAAGCTTGTCTTCTCATAAGGACATCAGTCATGTAGATTGGGGGCCCACCCTAGTCCAGCACGAGCACCCACCCCCTCTTACTGAGTCCATCTCAGTTGCTGTATATCCCACAATACTGCCGTTCTGAGTACTCCGTTAGAACCTCAACACGTTTTTTTGTTTGAGGGGATATAATTCAACCAACAACGCATGGCCAGAGCTCCTTACATGGAGCCCCTGCCACTGAGGGCAACTAAGCGTAAGTTTCTTTAGTATCACAGTGACTGTCCCTGGGATTTGGATGGAGAGTGGCCTGGAGGAGGCTGGTGTACCTACCACTAGGGGATACTGTGGCCCTGGGGTCCTCTCAGCCCACTCTGGAGGTCCCACTTCCTCTCTGTGCAGAAGCTTTCCTCTATGCCTAAGGGATTTCTCTGCCCCTCACCCCAGCAAGCTGGGACATTCCCCAGGAAAAACCATCAATCAAAGAGGGACAGCAGTGGGTGCATACATGCTTCAGCTTCCTTATGCCTTAGAGAGGTTAAGAAAAAAGTTTTTACTGTAAATGCAGATACAGAAAAATACACAGAAGAAATACAAGGCTTCATGCATCACTCAGGGGCAGACACACCCGTGAGCACGGGCGGGACTGTCACTGAGGGCCAGGCCCCTCCCAGCTGTGCAGAGGCTGATCCCCTAGGTTTTGAAAAAAGAAAGGTTTATTGTCAATCAGTGGGCAAGGGCAGACAATCTCAAATAGAGTCAAGTGGCGGTAGGTAAAGTCAAAACTCCCTAGTTAAGAAAGGAAAGGAAGTTCTGTAGGTTTGGGAAAAGAAAGGAGTTAAGTTTTATTGACTCAAGGGGGATAAGAACAAAGAGATACGGAGCTGGCTGAAGTTCATGGGCTAACTACAAGGAAGTCTTATGAACATGTTTGAAGAGGCTCTTTTTCAGAGCATGGGGTTTTGAATTCTGGTGGTGGTCCTTTACAGCGTAACCCTGATATAAAGTGGGTTTGCCTGAATGGGTCCTCACTTGTGTGTTTGAAAGGCACTTACAATAAGCTCTAATTGTAGGTATACACAATAAAAGTTAATAAAGGGCTTTATTTACAAAAGAAGGGGAAATAAAGAAATGAATAACACAGGGAGGAGAGGGAGACAAATCTGTAAATGTGTTTTATTAGTTTTTTTGAGCTGGCACCCAACAGCATGCTGAGAGCTGGCTTTAAACCAAGAGCGCCTTTAAGGCTCACATGTTTGGTTTTATACTAAGCCCAGCTGCTTGACTCCACCCTTAGGTTTTAGTTATTTATTTTTTGATGATGACTTTATCGGATTTGTAGTTTGGGGATATTGTTGGTCTGGAGTGGGGGTTGGAGTTCGTAAACCTATTTGTATAGTTCATGTACGATGTCCTTCCTCCTATAACCCCTCCTGTCTTTGCTAGCTCCAGCCTTGAGGCTCAACTCAAGAGCAGTTGCTTTTGCTTGCTCAAGCTGTTATCTGCAGATAAGCAGGACAGGAATACATGCCTCAGAGAGAAGAGCATGCTTTTCCTTTTTCCTTTATGCTCCAGGATCTGAGAGCAATATGAGCACTGAACCTCTGTCCAGGACTGTTCTAAGATGTTCCATCTACTCTTCAGGAGTCACAATGGGACCTTCAAGTCCTTTTCTAACCTGTTTTCCTCTCCGCTCAGTGCTACTACAATCGCCTTCCAAGTAAGCTGCTTTTGTTACAGAGCAGGGAGAGGAGCACCCCAGAACCCCCAGGCCTGCCTTCTTTGAATGGGTTCTGCCATCCGCTGCATTAAGACAAACACATAAAACCTTTAATAGAAAGGAACTTTAATACAACTAGGGTACAATAAAGAAAGAACAAAGCATATAGTTACTAAGTTAAGCATCCAAAGTTACCCATCTTCTTGAGGGTAAAAGTCCAGTTAAATAGGATTGGCCCAAAGCAAGGCCCAAAAACCTGCCGCACATCTAAAGGACCTTTCAGTAGAGACCCATAAAAAAGGGTCAGAAAGAGTCAAACAAATCTGGGAGGAAAAGAGCAAAATCAAAATCAAGATGACAACTGCCATTGTGAACCTCCCCACAAATCTCACCCACATCTGTTCCAACCAGTCCAAGACCAAAAAGCAAGCACAGTTTCTTCACATGTCCCTCTGCTCCACGTGCCTCCTCTAGGTCTCCTTACTGTTCTCCATCTTCCTTTTTCTTCCTTCTCTCCTCTCTGCAAAAATCTCCTTTTCCTCCTCAGCTCCACCCACTTAGGGCAGAACCAGGATTTTTGGAACCTCCCCTTTTCCTGGGACCACCCTGTTACACTTTCACCCCAATCCTTATTTCAGGATCAGGTTTTGAGGAAACGTGGAACCAGGCAGTTAGTAAGGAAAGGCTTCTTTATGAAGAGATGTAATTTGCAGTGAGACAGTTGAGAAGGACTTGATCTCTCAGAGATCTTATCTGGTGCTCCAGGGGGGCGGAGAATGTTCCTAGTGTATGGAACACAGAGAAACCCCTTGTGGCTGGACCGTGAATTATTTGAGGACTGAGGAATGGCGGGAGAGGCAGCAGTAGCCCAATCGCACAGGCATGTAGGGCCCTACAGTCCAGGGTGTGTGTGGGGGGGTGGGGAGGCTCATCTAGGCATGTGAGTCATGTGGGCGGTGTGAGCCGTGGGGCTAGGGGAGCGGGAGGAGTTAGGGCTGCTCTTCCTCCTTCCCGTTCTCTCCTTCCCCCATCGGACACTTCCACACTTGTACACAGGAAGTTGAATTTTAAAAACCCACTCCAGTCCCATTCAAGTGCCATTCAAATCAAGTAGTTCAAAAACAAAACATCACCATGGGCAGCATTAAGTATGTAGACAAGTGAATTGCCAGGACCCAGCTTCAACATCTCTTGGTATTGGCTGGCTAGTCGTGAAGGCAGCCTGCAGCCCAGGTGGTAGAACAGATAGCAGAGGCCTTGGCAGACGACTGTGGCCCTCAGTAGCCCCTTCACCAGCTCGAATGACTGCCCTACCAGTCTCTCCAGCTGGGAGGGGTGAGAGAGTGAGGGTGTTGAAAATTCCCTCAATCTGAAGCAGGGGAGGGTGTGGCTGCCACTGACTAATACCTGGCTCAGCCACTCTAGACTGAAATGGGGCCAGAGCATAGTTTGGGCAGCAAGCTTTATTTGCTGTGGTTTGGAGCAATTGTGACACAGCCTTTTGTTCCTGGCACTGTTCCAAGTCACCACTCCAACACCTTGTTCCCAGCGGTCCCAGTAAAAGCCTAGCAGGGACTGGGCCTGTACTGTGCAATCTCCACATACCACCCTGGGAGGCAGATTGGTAGATAAGGAAACCAGCTTGGAGAAACTCAATTTGCCCCCAGCACACAGGCACTCAGGAACCTGCTTTTCTTCCCCATTGTTGTTCTGAGGAACCCAGAGGCTCTCTGGCCTCCTCTAAGCCCCAAAGAACATTGGTGACCTTGCTGGGTCCCTTCCCAGTGCCCCTCTCTCAATGCGCGGTCTGGCTTGGGTGTTTGGGTTTTAAAGTTGAGGTTTAACAGCTGCCAGTGACTCTCAGCTGAGAGGTGGAGTGGGTGTTTTCAGGTGCTCACACATGTAGGTATGTGCCTTCCATTCTTACGGCAAACTGGGCTGGATTTTGCCTGTCTTGGGATGGCAATTGGATTATCTAAACTGGTCTTTACAGAATGGTGTCAGCCAGCTCTGAAAAATGTTTGGTTACGTGTAAGTGCCAGACCACAGGTTCCTGTTTTGACTTCCGAGCACTTTCTGGACAGCCCAGTGTAAAATACCGAAGGAGGTGACAGGCCACATCCCCACTGTGTTAAGAGCCATTGCCAGGGCTGCTGCCCACATTCCTGGGACTGGCAGAATGATACTATTCTTAGGAAAACTGCTTGTGTTAGACTAATTGTAAGAGGGCTTTGAAGTCAGGAACATGTTCTACAAAATCCTCTTTAAGAAATGTGAACATCGTGGACTTTGAATTTAGACACTTGGTTTGAGTTTCCACCTTTACTTCAGGCAAGTTACTTATTCTTTGCTATTTGTTTCTTTTGGCTGCCAAATGAGGATGATGACCAATGTGAGGGTTAGCAGTGCAGGAAGAGGGGCCTCCCTGGTGGCGCACTGAGTTAAGCAACGCACTCGCACTCTGAAGCAAACCGCAGCCATTGCAGCCACTGCAGCACGAGTTTGATCCCTGCCGCCGTTCAGGGAAGGGACCCACATGGTGCAGGCAGACCTCTCTTGCCTTGCCCGCTGCTCCCCTCAGCAGTGTACTTCCGTTGATCTGCCTGTTCTGCTCCCCGCTCTCACCGCCCCCCACACCACTGGCCTGTACCCCAGTGCTTGTATGCATAAATAAATAAATCTTTAAAAAAAAAAAAAAAAGAACAGTGCATGAAGAAAGGGTGCCCAGCAAGGGGGGGGTGAGCCCTATCACCACCAATTAAGATTCCCTCAGCAAACATCCAGATCTAATGGGGTCAAATCTTATCAGTATTTTTTCTTTAAATATGTGTACATGAACTGGGGTGCAGGCCAGAGATGTGAGGGGTGGGGTGAGAGGATTCACCAGAGACAGAGCGGGGAGCAGAACAGGCAGACTGACTGAACTACACTGCTGAGGGGAGCAGCAGGTGAGGCAGGAGAGGTCTGCGGTGCTATGTGGGTCCCCTCCCTGGCTGGGGATCGAACTCATGCTGCAGTGGCTGTGGAAGCCCCACAGTGCGGCGCTCAACCCCTTGTGCCACAAGGGAGGCCTTGGAGTCATCTCAGTATTTTCCCTAGAGCTATAGCCATGGGCTTGAGCTGGTCGTGGAAACAGCTACTTGTATTATTAACATCTCCCTAGAATGTGGAGAATCCTGGGGAGTGGGTAGCACCCAGCCTTCTCTGCAGAACAGCCACTTCCAATGACTGCATTCCTGGTGGGGCATCAGAGACCCAGGATTCTCAAGTGGACAGCCCTGTAGTTCCAATATCCTTATCTCATCAGAGACCAGACACAGAGACTCCAGAGATAAGAAACTGAAGGGAGGTATCATATAGTGTGGTGGTAAGGGCTTGTGTTTAGAAGGAAGCTAGTTGAAATTTGAGTTCTGGTTCTGCCCTAACTTGGAAATCAAGTTGGTCAACTTGAGGCAATTTACCTAAAGTTGATTCCAGGTTTCCTCCTCCTGAAAATGAGGACAAGATTCACGTTGTGTGACTTAGAAGGAGATAATGATGTTATATTGAAGGAGAGCTGTCATTTCCATAATACGTGACAACCTTGTCTCTGATCCTTTAAGAAAGGAGACAACACCGTGGGCAGAGGCAGGGAAGGTGTCTGGCTCACATGGGGTGGCATCTTACCCAGTGAGATATCTCCTGAATATAAAGGAGAATTAGGGATCCTCGGTCAGTTAACTTAAAGCCAACTGAGTTCCCAAAGGACTAGGAGGTTTTTGAAATATTACTCTAGTCCTTCCCTCTGCCACAGGAGAGGTAACTTGTGCCACACCCTTTAGAGGAGCTCCAGTCAAACAACTTCAGACCGCAGAAGGGCTAGTAGATGGCCCCAAGGTGGGGCCTCGGCCCTGGACTGAATCTGGTGCTCTAAAGGGAAAGAAGAAATCTTCAGGGAATGGTTGAATTTGTCATTCAGACTTGATTTTTGATGAATTCTCTTGCACTTCATTAACAATTTTTGAGAAAGAAGGAGATGAAAAATTTGCTTTTAGAAAAATGAGAAATGGCAGTTTGATCTAAAATCTGTAATTCTTTTCAGCTCTAAATGAGTCTTCAACATGGGGTGCAGTGGGGTGAGCTGGCAGATTGGCCTAGGGTCATGTCTTGGGCTCTGGCCAGGGACACTGCTCTAGCTGGGTCTGCAGTGGCCTGCCCTTGGGAAGCAGAGGACTGAGGCCGCCCACACAGGTGTGTGCCATGGTGACCCTCCCAGAGGGCAGCAATGAAACAGCAAGTGAGAAAGCAGCTCGTCCCACTGGTTGGCCTTGCGCGTGGGTGCTGTGTGGCCAGAAAGAAGCGACCCCCACAGGTCTCCAAAGCTGGGCTGAGTGGGCTGTTGCTATTTTACTGTCAGTGCCAAAGCAGACATCTGATCAGAAATGGAAAGGTGATATCAAAGTGCTTTTAATAAAGCAAACAACACTTTTTAGCACATTCAAGGCCCAACCCAGAGGGGAGAGTCGATGTCTACCTGTGTGACTACGGCTAAAATGGGAATCATGCTCCAGGGAATAGGACAGCCCCTTTGGGCAGGAAAATTTCAGTTACTTAATAGAAGGGAAGTTTGAGGGTTAAATTATTATCTGGACAAATGACTGTCCCTTTTGCTTTTTGATTAATGAAGACTTACTCTGGGTCTTAACAGGAGTCTTCTGAGGACCTGTTCAAGCAGTTTGGGATGATGACACAAAGGGAGGGAGATTACAGAAGCTTCTCCGGATTAGCACACTGTTGTTTTCTACGGATTTAGAAGCCTGCGTTCAGGGCAACTCATTCCTCCCCACCTTTTCACAATGCAGCTATTCTACTCTTTTCCCAAGGATTACAAAACACAGGGCCCTGAGCTTGTAAACCCAAAATGCACTTGACTCTATGGAAAGAGACTAGTTTCTTTAGGTTCTGTCTTCAAAAGGAAATTCTAGATGTATGTACCAGATCCAAGAAGTTGTATTGTCTGGTCATAGTCTGCCATGCAGCCGTGATTACATGGAACCCCCCAGGGGCCCTAGTCTTCATCTTGGTTGCCCACTCATACATGCCTGTGACAGCAACTACCTTCTGAATGGTAATCAGAGATACTTGGGGTCAGCACCTGTGGCTTCCTCTCAGTTGGGCCCAGTTAGTAGCTTCATGAGCCATATGCCAATTCAGATTAAATTTGGCAAAAACCAAACTGTCCTTTTTCAGATGCTCTCCACTGTTCTTTTTCCTCTAAGTCATTAATTATCAACTAAAAAGTATGCTGATCAGCATATTCCTCTGTTGTCAAATCCTGCTCCTTCTCCCAAATCAGAACTCTTCCTGGGTTGTCAGTATATCCCTTTTGCTGACTTCCCAATGCAGACAGTGTCCACAGCCATGTGGAATGTTCTGAGTTCTGTCCAAGTCTTGAGGCCTCTAATCCAGATGTCTTTCTGTTGCCCTCAGCCCCCTATTTTCCTTTGCAGGGTCCCCATTCATCCATGACTTATCTCAGAGTTCAATGTACGTAGAGGGTCGTAGGGCTTTAATGTTCCCAGGTATTAGAGGCTATAGCTTCTCCAGGAATTTCCTGGCTCCTAGGTCATTAGACCATCCTTGCTCCAATCCAAATGGCTCAGGCTCTTGGAAAACTTTCCTAACAAGAGAAGAAATAACACATTTCCTCGAACGAAGAATTTCCAGATCAGCTGGGCAAGAAGCAGACCAGACAGGGCACAGGCTTTGGAAGACCCAGGCTCAGGTCTTAACTTTGCTGTCACAGTACTATCCCTCTGGCTAATCAGCTTGAATCTCCACTTCCTCAAGCGACAGCGTGAGGGGTGCTATCTCCTTCACCAGCCTGACATGGGTGAGAATGATCATCCACACCTGTTGACTGGGAGTGGGCTGACATCTGCTCCCCACCTGTTCCGGCCACATCCTGACTTTCTTGATTTCAGTGTTGAGTCCTTTATCACTGAATTCTGATTCCAAGTTCAAACCCCAGCACTGGAACATTAGCTCCTTAACTTGGGACCACATTTTTGTGTCTTCACCACCTACTGCAATGCCTGGCAAAGTAGCCTTAGAATGAGTAAGTGTACTTTTGCTATGGATTTATATTAGAATTTTTTTATATTAGAATTTTTAATTGGTTCTTTCCTCAGCTGCCACTAAGGTACTCAACCTTTCCCAGGTAAGGGTATGTAGGAACAAAACCCTCACTTCAGCTGCCCAGCACCATGTCCTTTGTTTCCAAGTCTCCTTGTGTAAAAATGTGCCAGTCACAGAGGAGATTGATGATAAAATCAGTGCTTTCATAAGCAGCTGGTGTAGATGTCGAACTTTTCTCACCTGCCTTGTTTGCAAAGGCCCTGGCCAAAGTCAACATCCAGAGCATACTCTGCAGCGTTGGTGGCCCTGCCCAAGCATGCGGGCCTGTCCCCTTCCTCTGCTATTGCTTCAGCTGAAACTAGAACCAAAGAACCAGAGGTATTTGATGTGATAGGAGCTTTGGCCTTCTTGACTAAACCTCTTTTGTTAACATGTTCAATCAAAGGCTGAACTCTTAAAATTCAAGTAAAAAAACCCCAGTGATCTACCCAAAGGAAGAGATCAGTAAGGCAGTGAATGAACATAATTTGACAATGCAGTGGAACATTTTCATTTTGGACATCTGATAGCTTATTAAGAACTGAACCTGCTAGGTTTGGGGAACGGAGAAATAAAGGTCTTTTTTTGTCCTTAGGGAGTTACATGGCGTATTTACAAAGCAGCAAACCACTGGTTTGGAAAGTCCAAAAAAGTTGCTCTTGAACCCTGGGGGCTGAGATAGACTAGAAAGGGAATCTATGCATAATGACATCTCAAAGCCAGTGAGTGATTTCCTGACACCTACTGTGCTTTGAGGATTCTGAAGCCCAATCTTCTGCTGCTCCAACCTCCTGCAGGTCCCTCTTTGGCTGTCACTGCAGGGACTGAAAAGGTGGATTTTCACCAGACAGAAGTGAGACTGGATCGGAGATGTACAGGAGGCTGAAACCTGTCCAGGCAAGCAGGGATAAGGTAACCAGGTCTGGGAAGAGGAACGCAGTTTAATCTCTAGCAGGGTTTGGAACTGGAAGAACTGAGCTGAGAGTTGGAAGTTTTCAGCATTTATGAGGCAGTTGTAGCCACTAACTGGAGTTCCATAGGCAAAGTGAAGGGCTCCTGCGAGGAAGCCATCTTACCGTCAAGCCTCAAGTCCATGGGTGTTTCATAGATGTTTTTCTGGTGACTGACCGAGTATGTCTGAGTTACAAAGTTAGTTTCTAATATCCCTCAAACCTTAACATTGATGGCTCTTTAGCCAGTGGTCCTTTGTACCAGTTTAAAGATAGTAGAGATTTTCCCTGGTAAGATCAGGGAGGGAAAAGCTAAATCCTTGGGAATTAATGTGTCTGTAGAGCAGGTTCCTGATCTTTCTGAGGATACGTCTGCTCTTCAGCCTAAGTACATGAAAACTGTAACATAGCTGATTATCAAAACAGGAATTTTGTAACATCTTAAGGCTGCCTAAGGATTGGTGTTGTGTACAAACTGTAGATGCTTTTGATACCACTTATATTTTTTAAAACATTAACCATATAACAAAATTACCCGAGTGACATATTTTAGGTAACCAGGATGACCAATCCAAGAGATGATGGTTCTGGTTACTTGGGTATCAACTATCATCAGCCCACAACCAGTTTCCATTGCAATGAAATAACATATAGGCTAAGCACTTCTAATTTGGATTTAATGCATCTGAAAAAGGAAGCCGAGTGCTGGACGTGATTGAATTAGAAGTACTTTATTTATGAATAAGACTATGCAAGATTCAGCATTGTCTAATTTAGGCCCTATATACAATAGTAAAAATTAAAATGCATATTTGGGCTAACAGTGAAAGATAGTTTCAGTCCCCACCTCCACCATTTCTTGGGTGATACTTTAAACAAGGACCTCCCTAGTGGCGCAAGGGATTAAGTCTCAGCACCGTGAAGCAATCATAGCTATACTGCAACAGGAATTTGATTGCCAGCCAGGGAGGAGACTCACATGGCACAGCAGACCTCTCCTGTCTTGTCTGCTGCTCCCCTCAGCAGTGTATGTCATAGATCTGCCTGTTCTGCTCCCCACTCTGTCTCTGGTGAATCCTCTCACCTTCTCTGCACCTCTGGCCTACACCCCAGCTCTTGTATGCATAAATAAATCTTAAAAAAAAAAACAAAAAACAACTCACTCAAGAACCCAGACTATCATAAAGATAATAGAACACATGTGTGATAAATATGATTATGATTACTCGCTCAGTTTATTAGCTGTTATAGTAAAGCAAAGCTTTATAATGAGAATAATATACAATAAATGACTTTTTAAAAGCTTTTTTAATAAAATGCTGACAAAATGTCAGACATGAGTGATAACATCCTCGACAATGATAATATAACCAATAAGTTTCCTGCTAGTAAAGATCAACACTGCACAGACAAGGTGTTAAAAGCCAGGTTAGCTTCTTGACAAGACACCATAGCAATCACACTATTTCAGAAATTATGCCAAGCAGCTTCTAAACATCACTGGTCTTGGTTTGAAAATGAAAAATTCCTTTGCTGACATTTACTCCAGTACCATCGCCCCTTTTGGGGGCCTCTTCACTCTCGAGTAAGGACTTAATGTGTCATCCATCACAAAATCATACAGTACTCTTATCCAGGAATTGTAGTGGGGGAGGTTGTCATAGTACTCAGCTGCTATTTTTCTCACCTAGAAAGGAAAACACACACCAAGATGAATAATGGGTATTAACTGAGTCGTATTAAAGATGACAGACAGGGGCCTCCCTGGTGGCGCAGTGGGTTAAGCAACACACTAAGAAGCAAACCGCAGCCACTGCAGCATGAGTTCGATCCCTGCTGCCAGCCAGGGAGGGGACCCACATGGTGCGGCAGACCTCTCCTGCTGTGCCCGCTGCTCCCCTCAGCAGTGTACTTCCGTTGATCTGTCTGTTCTGCTCCCTACTTTGTCTCTGGTGAATCCTCTCACCCCCCCCCCCCACCTCTGGCCTGTACCCCAGTGCTTGTATGCATAAATAAATAAATCTTTAAAAAAAAAAAATAAAGATGACAGACAAATGTTTGACGCAAACACAGAAGGGAAATCATTGAGATTTTTCTCCTTACTCTCTCTCTAAATGAAACAAAACTCAAACTCAGCAGCTTTGGGAATTTTAAACAAAAAGCAGATTGCATCTCCACAGTTCAATATACTTGACTTATTTGTAAAAATCTGTCACTTGGAATTTTAACAACAAATATGTACAACCCCATCAAATTTATATTTTTAAGGCACGTATGCAGATCTAGTACTGCAGGATATAAAGCTAATACTCACCCCTGCTGTTAAGGAACCTGGGGATACTATTATGTTTACTACGGCCTGTTGGTTAGACTAAGCAGGAAGTGTACAATTCTGCCATCTCAAGTTGAAAATGTCTTTAAAAATGAGTACTGCTGGTCTAATTAAAAAGCAAGAGTAGGGCCTCCCTGGTGGTGCAGTGGGTTAAGCAACGCACTATAAAGCAAACTGCAGCCACTGCAGCACGAGTTCAATCCCTGCTGCCGGCCAGGGAGGGGACCCACATGGCGCGGCAGACCTCTGTTGATCTGCCTGTTCTGCTCCCAGCTCTCTGTGGTGAATCCTCTCACCCCCCACACCTCTGGCCTGTACCCCAGTGCTTGTATGCATAAATAA
>JAGFMF010011610.1:54400-64939 GCA_019455555.1 Galemys pyrenaicus | reverse complement strand
CCTCCCTGGCCGGCAGCAGGGATCGAACTCGTGCTGCAGTGGCTGCGGTTTGCCTCATAGTGTGTTGCTTAACCCACTGCGCCACCGGGGAGGCCCTCAATTCTTTTTTTAAAAAATATTTATTTATTTATGCATACAAGAGTTGGGTACAGGCCAGAGATGCATGTGTGTGTGAGAGAGGATTCACCAGAGACAGAGTAGGGAACAGAACAGGCTGATTGACTGAAATACACTGCTGAGGGGAGCAGTGGGCAGGCAGGAGAGGTATGCTGCGCCATGTGGGTCACCTCCCTGGTCGGGGATCAAACTTGCGCTGCTGTGCAGTGAATGCTTCACAGTGCAGTGGTCAACCCGCTGAGCCACCAGAGAGGCCCCTAGAATACCTCAATCCTTGACATCGTTTTTGTTTTTTTAAAGATTTTTTTTTTTAAATTCATATAACGAACTGGGGTACAGGCCAGAAGTGCGAGGATCCACGAGAGGATCAGTGGGGAGCAGAACAGACAGATTGACTGAAATACACTGCTGAGGGGAGCAGCAGGTAAGGCAGGAGAGGTCTGCTGCGCCATGTGGGTCCCCTCCCTGGCTGGCGGCAGGGATCGAACTCGTGCTCCAGTGGCTTCGTTTTGCTTCATAGTGCGTTGCTTAACCCACTGGGAGGTCCCTTGACATCGTTTTTTAAAAAAAGATTTATTTATGCATACAAAAACTGGAGTGTAGGCCAGAGGTGCAGAGTTGGGGGAGGCGGACAGTGAGAGGATTCACCAGAGACAGTGGGGAGCAGAACAGGCAGATTGACTGAAATACACTGCTGAGGGGAGCAGAGGGCTGATCACCTCCCTGGCTGCTAATGGCTTCAGAGTGCTGAGACTTAACCCCTTGTGCCACCAGGGAGGCCCCAATATCTGTTATTGACACCGATTTTTTTGACGTTCAAAAAAATTGTGACATTTGTGTTCAAATTCCTGCCTTCCCCCTACCATATGCAAATATTCCTGGAATTGCTTTGGGATTCACACAGTGGAAAGGGCCTTGAATTCACAACTAAACAAATTTCAAATATTAGCACACTTGAGAATACCTTCAAATATACATTTTGAAAACAAAGGATGTCACTGTCATCACTCCAAAGAATGGAAATGATAAAGGGCTCATAAACGGTTGTAGAAGGCAATAGAAAGAACATTCATTTTGTTGTTATTAGCTGCATGTTTTAGTCTTAAAATACATAATAGAGTTCTATTAGGAGCACTTTAATACACAGGTTTTTTTTTTTACACTGTACTATTATTTTATGCCACATTTCATAAACATTAAAAATTAGTGTTAGCAACTAATTTTTATGCTACTTCACAATAAATTAAAAAGGAGTTGAAAATATGTTTTTTGAAATTTGAATTTTATTTTATATAACTAACCCCTTTAGGGTTTTCTTGTCTATAATGTCATATCACCTACAAATAATCAGTTTCCTTTAATCCTAATAGGATTCCTTTTATTTCCTATTGTCTCATTGCTCTAGCTAAAGTCTTTAATACTAAATTAAATAGAAGTGGTGACAGTGTGCATCTTTGTCTTGTTCTTGATCTTACAAGAGAAAGTTTTCCAGTTAAGTATTTTATTGGGTAGATGTGGATAGATGACCTTTATTATGTTGAAGCACATTCTTTTTGTCATCTTGTTTAGAATATGTCTCTTAGGGCCTCCCTGGTGGCCCAGGGGTTGTCTCAGTGCTATCAATCTATCGCCAGTCATTGCGACATGTGTTCTGTCCCCATCAGGGAGCTAATCCACATGGCACAGCAGGCCTCTCCTGTTTTGCCCACTGCTCCCCTCAGTGCATTTCAGTCCATCTGCCTGGTCTGCTCCCCATTGTGTCTCTGGTGAATTCTCTCACCCCCTGCCCCACACCTCTGGCCTGTACCCCAGTCCTTGTGTGCATAAATAAAAATAACTTTTTTTAAAAATTTTATTTATTTATGCATTTAGAGCTGGGGTATAGGCCAGAGGCATGGGAGGTGAGAGGACTCACCAGAAACAAAGCGGGGAGAAGAACAGGCAGATGGACTGAAATGCACTGCTCAGGGGAGCAGCAGGCGAGGTAGGAGAGGTCTGCCACACCAGGAGGGGTGGGTCCCCTCTCTGGCCAGGGATCGAACTCACACTGCTGTGACTCAGATGCTTCACAGTGCGGCGCTCAACCTGCTGCGCCACCAGGGAGGCCCATAAATAAATAAATCTTTTTAAAAAACACCCACAATGATAGATATCAGATGGTTTCATTTATAGGAGGGATATAGGGGAAACGAACAAGGGATCAGTAAAAACAAAAAATTTTATCGGGCAAACTATAAAGTGGAGACATTCAGTAGGGGAGGAGGAAGGAAGACGATCAAAACAGGGAGGGAAGAGGACAAGAGACTGTGGTGACTGTTCATGGGTGACTTAATGGGAATTTTTTTATACTAACTTTAATAACATACAAAAGCTCGGCTCTTTTACACCTCTCTGTCCACCTGTTTCAGTTGTTGACGTCACAAAACTACTTCTCTATACATTGTGTGCCCCAAAACATAAACTAATAATTCCTTTAAATACGTTGGTCTCTTAAGTACAAAACAAGATTTGGTGTTATACCCGAAGTTATAATACTAGCTTCTCTGGTTTTCTTCCCTGGTAGAGCAAAATAATTTGTGGTCACTGCTTTTGTCTTGATCTACATAAAACATGATAGTGAGGAAACTGTGGACCTCTTGAGAGGCTGTAGACCACATCTTCTGTTAGGAGTGCCTGGTTGATTACGTATTCAGAAAGTCTAAGAAATGTTTTCTTTAACAAGTATGGCTAGAATGAATTTATTGTCAAAAAGCTTTAGGGTTAAACTTGCCTTCTTCAAGTGCAGTCAGTCTTTTCCAGATTTTAAGTTCTGTATGTTTCAGTACAGCATTGACTATTTCAAGTGGATGTATGGCATGATCATCTATCTATATATTCATGATGTAATCTGGACTCTCACTGCTTCTATCTTTTTAAAGAATGTATTAATAGTACAATGTAGAAGGAAGTACGTTAAGTCTTAGAGATAGGTAGGTCTGGGTTCAAATCCCAGTCATTCACTTGTATAACTTCACGGATGTGTTGCTTAACCCAAGTTAACTTCCCTACATGGAGTAAAACCTGATTTACAAGGTTGCTGTGAAGATTTAAACAACACATGTAAAACACACAGGACAGTACTTTAAGAGGTGGTAGGTGTTAATGTGGCATCTGTTAGGAGTGAACTTTATAATCGTTTGTGCATGAAATACAAAGGAAACAAGTAGCACTGGTAACAACACATTTATTTATGTACCCTGTTGTGTGACCGGGAGGTGCATTTTCACTATCAAATAATTTAATTATAACAATTAAAATTCCAGAAGGTAAGCTAGTTATTTATTGTTGCTCATGAGCATAAGTAAACAGACATGATACCACATAAAAGAATTAAACACGTCTAAACTTTTGGTATAGCTTTGAATATGGACCAGTATACTTTGGCAATGGACCTAATAAATTAACAGTATGCCTTGAAATACCATGGCTCTCTTCAGACAAAACAGGAAAAACTTGGACATAACTTGAATTTCAAAAATAAAGATTCATAGGAAGCTGGAAAAGGCCAACATACTTAAGCCTATCATATTTATCATAAATATAAATGTTTTAATATTAAAAATAAAATCATGGTAGGCAGCAGTCAACAAATTGCTCATTTCATTTTGTAGATTTTTTTAAATTCATCTCCAATGGTAGGCAATATTTATTTTCAAGTAGTTTTAACTTTTTGTGGACAAGTTAAAGGAATTTAGATTGATTCCAATTATATGGTATGTAAAATTGGATTTTATATTCGAAATCACCATTTCCAAGAGACTGTATCACATAGGATGTTTCCTTTCAGAAAGCCTTTTATTCCTGGCTTAAATCTTACAGCATGTCATTTTTAGAGGATTTGGTAACAAATGGGCACTCTTTACAAGAGTAGGCTATAGGAATATACTGGTCACCAAGGATGAGACTTTATATTACATTAAATTAAAATTATATACTGTTGGAAATAGACAAGATAGGGAGTTCCTAGATCCTAGAAAATATTATGGCTAAGGAAATAGAGAACTCAAAAAAGAAATCCACCTCCAAGAAACTAACTTAGTATAGTAAAATAGAATTAAGTGCCCTGTCTTAGGAAAAAGTTTATTAATATTAAGCAACAACTGGGACATCAAATATCATTTCTTTGGAGATTAAAGTGCCGGCTATGAAATGGCATATAAAATAATGCATAAAATAGTGCAATAAGGTGCCATTTATCACACATAGCCTTATGTTCACATATCCTTTTTTGTCTCAAAAATCCAGCTGTAGTGACACCTTTTAGTTTATTTAAGCATTACTTATACTCTTTTTACCCACCTTTGGGGCTACAGAGAATATCTTAACAAGTAGAATAATAACGCACACATCTTGAAACTACTAGAAATTAAGGCAAGCCCCAGTAATGTTCAGTACTCTAAAAACATTTTACAAAAAAAGCTGACTGCAAAACTAGTGGCTTTAGACCGGATGGCACCCCAATAGTCTTTAAAATATGATTACTCTGAATCCATTTGTACTTGTATCATTATTTCCAGGCTCTGTACATCAAAAAGGAGCCTGAGAAATGACAGGTTCTAGAACCTCATGTTCTGAAATAATTCATCATTTCAGAAATATGTGAAAACCAAGCCAAGTCCATGTGGGACATAAGCAGAGGATCCTGCTGGGGTGGCAGGGGGCTGTCTTTATTTCTTATATAGGTCTGTTCACATTCTGTTTAGTGTTGCACAATAATCAATTTGTAAGTGGGAACAAACCATTTATATAGAGAAGTCTCTTCTGAAAAAGTCAAGGAAGATGACAAGAATACTATGAAATGCTGTTCTAGGATAACACAATATTTATATATAGCATTTAAATTACTGTCATATAATCTAGGGCAGGATGGTTTTCTCTCAGTAAGCTAATTTATAATTTTCCTGTAACATGTCAGTTTTAGTTGATCAAAATAATTTGTGATTTGTTGGATTTTAAATACCATTATGCTATCCAAAAGTATAACAACTATGAAATAGGTCAGGTCAATATCCAAACATGTTTTAGCTAGTTTAATAAGATTTAAAACAAACAACTGAACTATAGTGTTTTATTCTCTGTTGTTACGGAACATTCATGCATTAACAAGTGCAACTTCTTAATCTTATGGACAGATGATTACACTGTCTACTGTAGAAATTTGAATTTTGAAACAGAAAATCTATCTTTAATAGTTTGAATGTTCATTATGAAAGCCAAATTTTCATGTTAACTAATGGAAGACTGTAGCTACATTTAGGGTATCTAGATGTAGTTTAAAAAGAAATTCAGGAAACTTTAAATAATTAACAACTACTAAGGAAATAATCTGAGGTTATATCCCTTTGATGCATAAGAATCATACTTTGAAAACCTGTAAACATGTACTTTGTTACTTAAAAAAGTCTTCCTACTACAAGGAAAGCAGACTATTAAAGGCCATGAGTATTCCAGTAGGCCTCCTCCAAAGTTATGACAATATGGCTAAATCCTGTGATTACAAAAATGAGATCTGCTGTGAAAATAATTTCCAGACGTGGACTTTTATGGATGACCTTTGCTGACAAGTGTTTTTGGAAATTGTTTATTTTAGTATTACCTTCCCAACAAACCATGAAACACTGGATGTTACTTTATGGTTTTTCATTGAAAACATACTACATTGTAAATGGAGTTTCAAACTTAGACATAGAGTTGATCAAAATCTAAGGACAATGTTATGTAAGGACAATATTAAAAATGGGTAAGAAAAATTTTCATTTGGTGAAGTTAAGCTACAAGATGCAAATCCATGTCATATTGGACGGATAAAAAAGGTGGTACCCTTGTGCTTTTCTTCAACTAAGGTACTTACCAAAACCTTAAGATTTATACAGGTGTCAAACTCCCACCTGGAAAGGGATAATCTTCTACATTATACCTAAATTTATTTTAAATAACTGAAGTCCAAAGCAACAGTTGTTTAAAAGAACTTAACAGTAAAGAGTAACTACATAATTTAGTACATTAAAATAAAACTAGGACAGTAATAGCTGAATGTCTCAAAAATATACAAGTGGGGAAAATAACCGCTGTACACAATTTGGAAGTTGTTTAAAGTGACCACTCAGAAGGTTGAACAGTGCAAGACATGCTTTTCCAGTTATAAGCTCAAAATAGGAGTGCAAACAAAATTAAAGCTTTTGTTAAAGTTGTAGGAAAAGGAAAGCTTGAAATTATTAAAAAGCTTCTCTCAGGTCATCCCCCAGAAATGAAATGATCAAAATGCTTTTTCATGGTAAAATTTTCTCAATGAACCTTTTTTCAAAGGCAAAACTGCATCCCACAAGTTGGGTCCCCTACTCAGTCACCACACAGGGTCAGTGAGCACACACACAGTAGTGAGAGTAAGGAACAGCACACTAGTTACCAGAGTCTGATATTGATAGAGCCTTGTAATTTGGGGTTCTGCCTTAGTTAGTATACCTGAACCCTACAGAGAATAAGTAAAGCAACAGGGCCTTAATACTCCTGTTCCTGTAAAACTGGAGGACAAATGGACTAGTAAATCCCTTCCCCTAGAGGCAAGCCATTGTGGTGGAAGATGTTAAGCACTTAAATAAACCAAGACACTGCTCTAAAAAGTGGAGAAGTATAGAGGTTCAAGATCAATACCAGTGCAAGAGCTTTTTAAGTGAGCTGACTAGGCAATGCATGCATCCATCCATGCAAATGTAGGACATGGCCCCCAAAGAGAAGTGAAAACATATGTAACAACTGGATAAATCCCTTGCCAGTAATTTATAAAAATATATAGTCAATACTGTAGAGGCCCCTTCTACAGTCAATACTATGGAAGTCCATTTTCAGTTACCCATTATTTCAATACCAAAAAGCATTTACTACTTTTCAGACATTCCAGACAAAGGTCACTTATAACAAAAAGTCAACTTTTTTTTAAACAAGATATTGTCCATTTAAAAAGTAGATCTTTTCTTTCAAGTGAACAGGACATTTTCTGTATTAAACTTAACTTCTAGTCTATCAAGACTGGTTTGTTTAAGATCCTTATGTAATGTGCATATACGCAGAAACAAACTTACTTTAAACATTATCTGCACAGAAAAAAAGTTAACTCCTTAAACATGATAGAACAGGTCTGGTTAGTACAAATCTATTGCAAAGTAAAAAGATTCTGTGCATCAGTTCAACCGGGAGAAGCGGGAAAAGAATGTCCCAATGATGAAAGTTCAAGTTTAAGTTGTGTTCTGAAAGCCTAGAAGCCTAAGGGACACTATGTCGCTCACAGTATCCTGATACGTGTAATTGCTTAAGCTACTAAGCCAGTGTCTTCCTCTGCAGCTAGAACCACATTTCAATTTACTTTCTATTCCGGAGACGTTTAGATTTCCTAAGCGAGTCTATGGCCTCTGCAGCCTTTTTTCGTTTCCGAGGAGACTCTTCATTCTGCCCGGACCCTGAGGAGTTTCCTACTGCACTTTCCATTACTTCTCGTAGTTTGCGCTCCAGCTCTGCCAACCGTGCATTCTGTTCACCTATGATCTGGGTCTGCTCTAGCAGTTTCTGGTCCTGGTCTTGAAGCTGTTTCTGTTGTTCTTGCACTTTGGTGCGAAGCTCAGAAATTTCACGCCTGAGAACAGTCACACCAGCGCCATTTGTCTTAACCTGCTGCTGCAGTTTGGTAACCTCTTGTCTTGAAGGGTTTTGCTTGGAAAAAAGCTGCATTGTTGTTAGGGCTGCAGAAGGTCCTGGAACTGTGGAGAAATAGTTACAAATGGTCAATCACTTAAAATGGCTATCAATAATCAGTCAATAATACTGTATTAACTAAGCTTACTTTAAAATGGGGTACACTTATATCATCACTTGTGAAAATTTTTTCTTTGCAGTCTAACCGGTCAAATGGGTTAGTATCAGATACCTTGTTTGAATTCGAATTCTCATATTCATGTGGTAATACATGGCATCAAAGCAGATGGAGAAGGGGGTAGTGGAATAAACTTGGATATAAAATATTATAAAACATTTTTAAGAACATACAAGTTAAGAACATACAAGTAGTGACATTGGAAAATAATTATGTTCTAGCTTATTTCATATAAGCAAACAATCTTTCATATTAAAAGTAAAGACCTATCCTATTTCTTAAGGTCTCTATACTCAGTTGTATACAAAGGCTTTACCTTTAGCCAAATAATAGGAATACCATCAAAAAAATGGTTGCATCACACATGATGGTCATGAAGAATTTCCGACATGATCAGGGAGATTTTGGAACTATTCTGTTTAGGGATAAATTATGTGCATAAAATTTTCACTATTTTAAACTAATTCTTTTTTAGACCTTATCTCCTGAAGGTTTTCTAAAAGACAGACCCATCTATTCTGACCCTAAATCCATCATACTAATTTTATCCTTGCTCATCTAAATAAGCAGAATATTTTCCCTGACAAATATAGTTTTCCTTCTTTCTCTGCTTATCTTTTCCTAACTTCCACTTACATATCAAAGCGCAAACCATCTTTTACCTCTTGTGAAGATTCAATAAGACTAGTCAACAATGATTATCTTTCTTAAGATTCTGTTTTGGATAATCATTTAGTATCCAAATAGGTACTCTTTTAAGATATTTTTCTTGTCTATGATAATTTACTGTGACTCTGGATAAATATGCCTTACTTTTGAAATAGTAAGATCTTAAGAAAAGACACCACATATCAAACTTTTTAGTCTCTTCAGGACACAATACAGTGCTGTGTGCAAAATAGGTATTTAATAAACAGATGTCTTTTTTTTTAACAGTAGATGTCTTAATGCTAAGTTTTGTTATTAAATTACAGTGGAGTTTTGTTATTAAGTTACAGTGGGGTAACACTCAGGTACCCCACTGAGTACTCCAGGGAGCTATCTAATTTGAACAGAACCAGCTTCACAATTTTTTTCTCTGACTTAATGTATTTGCAAGGGTTGAGAATATCGAACAATTTCATCTTTAGTAGATAAGGGCATAAATCTCTAGGATCCAATTCTTTTTGCAAAACAGCTATCACAGAAGAAATGAAAGTGTTCAAAATAGTCTTGTAAGCCCTGTCTTTTAAAGCAGTAGACAGATATGTTGGGGAGCTGAAATAATTCACTGAATATTTTCATGAAGAATTTTTTTGTTTGGTTTGGTTTACTTAATTTTGTTTTATGATAAAGAAGATTAGTCAGAAACATCAAACATACACAAGTTCAAGATACATGGTTCAGTGGGTGGGGGAAGCAAGTTATAAAACTACATATGAATGTTATTTTTTTTTAAAGATTTATTTTTACATACAAGAACTGTGGTACAGGCCAGAGATGTGGGGAGTGAGAGGAGTCACCAGAGATAGAGTGGGGAACAGAACAGGCAGACTGATTGAAATATACTGCTGATGGGAGCAGTGGGTGAGGCAGGCACAGTCTGCTGTGCTATGGGGGCACCTCCCTGGCCCCGGATCGAACTTGTACTGCAGTGGCTGCGGATGCTTCATAGTGTGGTGCTTAACCCCTTGCGCCACTGGGGAGGCGCCCTACATATGAATGTTATTATAAACTGAACATATTATAGACAAGAGATACCTGGAGGAGAGCCCATGAGTCTTCCAGATACATCTGATCCTGGTAATTTCCTCTTTAGAATTGGAACAATTTTTTCATCAAAGTATTCCATTGCCATGGAGGAAATATCCCTTAATTCTTGAAGTACTTCATGAGCTCGCTGAGGGGCTCTGGTAGAATTGACATATCTCAACACACGATAAATTTCATCAATAACCTAAAATAATGAATTCTCATTAGCACTTTTTTCTTAAAAAAGTAAAGTTAAATAGGGAGAGAAGTGACTCTTTTGTAATTCCTATAAAGAGTAATTTGATATTCTAACTGTAGCTATTACTCTGAAAGCAATCATGTAACTGGAGAGATTGATGTTTTAGTTAAGAGACATAAAGAGAGCTATATACACTGCTAAAGAAACTAGAAGATAAAACTAAGGAATTCAATTCTCTTTATAAGTAGTGGTAAGGATGAGGGGAGTTATTCAAATCTGTATTTTGCTAATCCTCTAAACCTGATTCACTCTAGCTGGAATCTATTTCCCAAAGCCTCAGGGACTCAACCTGATTTACTTCTCTCTTTCTGTACTGACACCACATGCTCTATCTCTGTTTTTCTTTCAGACTTGCAATGGACTGGAAAAAGGTCTTCTCAGATCTCACTTTCTTGCTACCACCAATGAGTAGCAAGAGATCCTTTTTCGGTTTTTTTTTTTTTTAAAGATTTATTTATTTATGCATACAAGCACTGGGGCACAGGCCAGAGTTGTGGGGGGGTGAGAGGATTCACCACAGAGAGCGGGG
>JAGFMF010011610.1:21054-50986 GCA_019455555.1 Galemys pyrenaicus | reverse complement strand
CCTCTCTGGCCGGCAGCAGGGATCGAACTCGTGCTGCAGTGGTTGCGGTTTGCTTCATAGTGCGTTGCTTAACCCACTGCGCCACCAGGGAGGCCCCTTTTTCTTCATTTTAAATGCTCATGGACTATGTATTTATCCTAGGATAATGATAATAAAAGAAGAAATGTTCCCAAATAATCCTGATTTTTACTATTAAAAATCAATTCTAAAACAAACAAAAAATACAACATTCTAATGCAAATATTAGATAAACTCAAATTGTAGACTCAAAATACTCAAAACAACTGATCTATATACTCTGCATAAATATGAAGCTCAAGAAGAGTATTACATCAGTGTTAAATGTCATGATTTTTTGTATCTATATTGTGATTAAGAGAATGTTCTAGTTCTTAGGGACTACACTAACATACTTAAGAATAAAGGATTATAACTTCTCCAATATATTTTTAAATGGTTCAGAAAAAATAAAATGCACATGTAGAGAGATTGCATCAAAACAAAGTCACATCCCCAGAAGGAATAAAAAACAACACTACTTAGTTCCCCTCCCAAACATTAGAATCCAACAATATCTAATATGTAGATGTTGTCAATTTGTACAAGGAATTCTAAATGACCATGTGCAACCATTTACACAGTGAAAATCCTGACTTTTAAGTATGACTGTGTTAAAATAAACATGAAAGTGTTCTCTCAGGGCTATTACTCCTAATTAAGAACAGGGACTATCTTTGTCTTTTCTTTTTATATATATATCCCAAAAAGGCAAGTTGCCCTCTGCTCACAAGTACTTCTGTATGTATGAACTGCTGACACTGACCTTGAGCTTAACTGTGAGATGTCTGACTTCTATGTATCAGATAGAAGACCTGAGAAATGTAAACAGGAGTAAACCAACATTGATAAGCTCTTAGTTCTGACAGACAATGAACGGGACATCAATATAAGGTCAGGATTAGAAACTATGGCCCTATCTAAAGTGTACCTATTTTTGCAAATAGGTTTTACTGGAACACAAATGCACACATTCATCTTACCAAATATTGCCCATGGCTATTTCTCAAAGTTAGGTAGTTGTGAGAGTTCATGTGGCCCACAAAGCCAGAAATATTTAATATTTGGCCCTTCATAGGAAAAGTTTTCTGATCCCTGCCACAGATGATGTTGGTAAATTCCTAACCAGTTTGAATTTTTGAGACAGGTTTTCTTTTAATGCCCTTAGTAGTAATATAGTTTCCATTAGGAGACTTTGTTTTAAATTCCTCCAGTAATTCATTCCTAGGTTTTCTGAGTAGGAGGGCAATAATCTAGCTGAAGTTGGAAAGAGGATCTGTAGGTTTAAGTTACTCTTAAATATAGACCCTGAAACAACCATTCTATTTTCTACTCTTTCAGAAATGCTTGGAGAGTTCAATTCTAGAGCTGCTAGTGGTTCAAACTTTCTCAAGTCTGCTAAGTCAGTTACCATTTGTTTGCCTATTTTCAGGCTTCTAAAACTGAAATGATACTGTCCCTTCTGATCCTGTTCTCAAGAGTCTCTGTTGTTTTTTTACCTTTTATTTTTTTTAATTTTTTTTTTGTTTGTTTTTTTACCTTTTAAAAAAGAACTCATTTACTACTTGACTGGAGTTCTGGAAGAATTAGAAGTAAAAAGGTAAAGTAAATCTGCTTAACTTTGCCAGTAGGTTCTTGAAAACTGTGACTCTAAACTTAGGAAGAAACTAATTTTACCACAGACTACTTGATATAAACAAGAATTAAGTCCCTATGGTATATTTCCATTCACAATATTACCTGAGTTCTTTAAAAAACCCAAAACATTTCTAGTATTAAGCAACCATTTCCATCTATCCAGTCATTCATTTTCTAACCTGTTTTCTCCATTTCAGGGTCCAGGTGGCTAGAGTCTATCCCAGTAGCTCAGGATACAAGGTGGGAACCCACCCTGGACAAGACATCTTTCCAGCCAGGGCACACTCACACCTGCACTCATTAAGACTGGGATAACTGAGCCCAACCAGTGAACCTAATAAGTACATCTTTGGAATATGGGAGAAATCCCTAGTATCCAGAGAAAAACCGCAGACCTGTGGAGAACAAGTAAACTCCACACAGAGAGTGGCGCCTACCAGGAATTTATTCTTTCCCCTTCAATATTAAGCAACGTTGTATGAAAATGCTATCTAAGGATCTAGCAGGTTTAATCCGGCATCTCTGACCTAGTTAATTTTAAGAGTATATCTGATCGTTGTTTCAGAGAAGAATTTTAAAGGTAACTTTTTTTATAGGGCAACTATTAAAGGTCCAAATTTCTGTACATAGCAGGTAATCTAAACAATAGTTTTCACTATCCAGATTCACTAACTTGTGAAAAGCAATTTAAGAAATGAAATGCTGGGCCTCCCTGGTGGCGCAGCGGGTTAAGCAACGCACTATGAAGCAAACTGCAACCACTGCAGCACGAGTTCAATCCCTGCCTCCGGCCAGGGAGGGGACCCACATGGCTAGCAGACCACTGCTGCCCTTGGCAGTGTGTTTCAGTCAGTCAGTCTGCCTGTTCTGCTCCCTGCTCTGTCTGGTGAATCCTCTCACCTCCCGCGACTCCAGCCTGTACCGCAGCTCTTGTATGCATAAATAAATAACTCTTTAAAAAAAAAAGAAATGAAATGCTTATTTGCAGACCTGAATTTTAACAAAATGATACAGTCTACACAAAATCACAAAAATTAATTATCTTCAATGTATAAAAGCTCCCAAACTTTTATTTTAAGTATTACCCACCTAGGGGAAAACAAGAATAACCAGAGATAGAGACCATATACCAAATCAAGATAATATGTTAAACTGAAAGAAAATTATTTTGTAAACTATCCCCACTTAAGCATATAGAAAATAAATGCCAAGTGTTTATGTTCTGAAGACAGGATGTAAAAGGATGAAAAATACAAGTGAACAATCATAAAACCAAAATACTATAGTAACTGTTCAAAGTTAACAGTTTAGTTTTAGTCTAAATAGCTAAAAAGTACCAGCTAACATAAGAGAGTAATATTCTCGGTATACACAGTGTTGTTTTAGGTAACATATAAAGCTATATAGATGTCTCTTTAAGAAACAAAATAATCCAAGGGGAATTAAGATTGAAAGTAAATACAAAAATTTATTTGTTACTGGGAGTTATTTTTCCAATCAAATTCAGATTTGCAGAAGAAAAAGAATCATGATAAATTCTTGAGAAGACATGGGTACTACAAAAGCAAAAAGAGAAGAAAACAGTAAAGAAGAAACAATTGAGAAATCAGAACTCAAATGCAGCTTTCATCAAATCACTTAAATTCCAAAGGCCTCAATGAAATAAGAATAGTAATTCTTGTTCTACATAACTTACATGGTGGGGTTTAAAAGTAAATGAGATAATGTATATGAAAGTGCTCTAAGAATCAGAAAGTATTTCATAAATATAAGATGAAAGCAATGACAAGAGAAAGGAGATAGATTGGTATCTATAGGTAAATTCCTTTTTTCTTTTATTGTGGGCAAGGTAAAGATTTCAGTGAAGAAGTTGTACAAAGGAAATGTCCAAGGGGATCTAATGCATTTTGAAAACTTTGGCTATTTGCCTTTGCTGCACAAGTTTTGTTTTTTTATTTTGGTACTACAATTTAAAGTTAAAAGTCAACAAATAGTTCTCAAAATTCAGCAGGACTCAAGTTTAATCTCAACTTTTAGATAGTAAAGATCATCATTCCAACTACATGATGCTAATCAACGAAGGCAACTTGTATAAAGGCCAGCAGCTAAGGTTTTGCAGGCCATATGAACTCTGCTGCAACCACTCAACTCCTGTTAGTAACCTGTGATTGAATTACCTCTTAGGTTATTAAAATCTATAAAAGGGCCCTTAAATATTCATCTTCTTAACAATAAGATATGCAATAAAAACTATGAAGCTATAGGAGACAATCTGTACTAGTTCAACGAACTTCTCAGGAACTCCTGTTTCTGAGGTCAATAAATCAGATTTGATCAAATTTGGCACAAGAATCAGGAATTAAGTGCTAACGAAACACCCTTTTATAGTGTTTTTCAAAATTATTTGTACCTAATATGAAGAAAATAAGATTCACCAAAGATCATTTTAAATAAAATAGTAAGAAACAAGATTACTCTCAAATATAAACACCACAGAAAATTTTATATGGAGGAAGTACAATTTTTCCAATGTTAATTATCGATGTAAATGATAAAAACTTAATCTCCACTCTTTGCATATGATAAGATAAAGACATATGTCATGTGAATTTACACTCAATTCAAGATGCAAGACATTTCTGAAGGCATGAGCAGCAGGTAGAAAGCTGCTCTTTCTTGAAAGAAGGGAGAACGAATATCTATTTTATTGTTGTATCTCTGGCATCTTAACTAAGAATAAAAGGTCAAAAATTTTCATGAAATTTTTTTTAAAGATTTATTTTACTTATGCATACAAGAAGTGGCGTATAGGCCAGAGATGTGGGGTGTGAGAGGATTCACCAGAGACAGAGTCAGGAGAACAGGCAGAGCTACTGAAATATACTACTGAGGGGAGCAGCGGGTGAGACAGGCTACGCTATGATTGGGGATTGGATTCACGCCATAATAGCTACAACAGCTTGATAGTGCTAAGACTTTAACCCCTGTGCTACCAGGGAGGCCCAAAATTTTATGAATTAAGAAGGGCTTCTGTTTATTTCATAATTAGAAATTTAAATATAGAGAACAAATATATCTGTTATGAGTTACTGTATAAAAGCTAAACAAATTCATTCTTACAGGGCCTCCCTGGTGGCGCAGTGGGTTAAGCAACGCACTATGAAACAGACCGAAGCCACTGCAGCACAAGTTCGATCCCTGCTGCCGGCCAGGGAGGGGATCCACATGGAGGGGACCCACATGGCGCAGCAGATCTCTCCTGCTGTGCCCGCTGCTCCCCTCAGCAGTGTACTTCCGTTGATCTGCCTGTTCTGCTCCCCACTCTCTGTGGTGAATCTTCTCACCCCCCGCACCTCTGGCCTGTACCCCAGTGCTTGTGTGCATAAATAAATAAATCTTAAAAAAAAAAATCATTCTTAGAAACTTTTCAGAGAAGTATGAATGATTCTGATATTTCAAAGTTCAACTTTGTGTAACTTTATAATAACTTAAAGTTCACAGAGTGCAATCTACCTGCTCTAGATAAGCATTTCTGTTTTACCTTTCCTGGGATGAAGCAACAGAGGTTGGAATCCACATACTTCATGAACGTCATGTTTAGTAGCGACAGCCTTGTTTCAACTGCAGCAAGGATATCTGCATGACGAGCTAATGAATGATTTCTCCTTTCTGACTCTCTCCTATAATAAAAAAAAGCAATAATTAAAGAAGTACTGTGGACTAAATGTAATCAAAATGCTTTAATGAAACTGTCTAACAATTATATGCTAATCCAGAAATCTACAATTGAGTCATAATTTAACACTAATGATATCCAAAATTCCTTGTCAAGGACTGTTACTCATTGATAAAATATTTGGGGAAAAAAATGAACTTTTTTGTTTTGTTTTTTTGTTACAAGTCACTGGAATCAAAGAAATCAAATACAGAATCACACATGGACATACAAACAACTATAATATAGTATGGGACATTTTGTGCCTGCTCTCACTTAACACAGTTCTTAATGTTTATCCAAATTGTAGCACATATCAGTACTTATTCCTTCCTATTGTCAAATAACCTTATATTGACGTACCATGATTAAGATTATTTCATTTTTTTCTTTTTTTTTTAAGATTATTTCATCTTAATGGACTTTGGGTTTCTATTTTTTGGCTAGGAAGAATAATGCTACAATGAATATTCACTTAAAAGTTCTTGTATGGATATATTTTTATGCCAGGCCATACAGTTAACTCTGTGCTTAACTTTATGAAAACAAACTGTTTCCTAAAGTGGATGCACCATTTTACAACTTGCCCAGCAACAAATGAAGGGTCCATATCCTTCCTAATATTCATTTTAGCTCTCCTAATGGGTGTAAAGTGGTATCCCACAATGTTTTGATTTGCAATGCTCTAATTTCTAATGATGCTGAACATCTTTTGTGTGCTAATTTATCTTTTTCAAAGAAATATCCATTTAATCCTTTGCCCATTTTTAAATTTGGTTGTCTTTTTAAAGTTTTCTTTTTTCCTTCTCAACCTGGATGTCTTTTATTTTCTTGTCTGTCATGGGTAGAACCCCCAGTAAAATGTTGAACAGCTATGGTGAGAAAGGGCAAACCACAGCAAAAGTAATTTATAGTGATCCCTATATGTATCCTTTGCTATAAAACCTTGGAAACCATTAAGCGTGAGACTTAAAAAAAAAAATTAAACAAAACCACCAATTATAAATCATTGCCATTGCTAACCATAACACACCTTGGAAGTTGTGCTTTAACTTGTTTCTGACATAGATTATGGTACCTCTCCACTTTTAAAAATCCCTGATTTAACATTCTCTGGCAGACCAAGTCCATTCTTTTACAAACCTGTGGGGAAAGAAAAGGAGAAAGAATTTTAAAAATTATAACCAAATTATCATCAATTAATCTTGATTCATAACTGAAGACTGAAAGCTCTTCGTGCTAGTACTATTCCCTAGTTTGATGCCTGAATTTTTGAATCAGTATACGTGGGAGCACTGCATTATAATTCTTGCATTACTGCATTAAGAAATTAGTATTATGCATAGGCAAGAAATAATCAACTCCTTTACTTTAGATATAAGTGTGCTGAATATATTCTAACTATTATGGTTAGGTAAGATTCTAAAGATCAGTATAAGAATACAAAGGATTTTAATGTTTGAAACAAAATTCTCCTTGAGCCAAATAAGTTCATTCAAACGTGACTGTAACTTCTCACAAAGTTTCTAAGATCTATTACCAGAATGAGAATTTTTATTTATTTCTTCCAGTGATTTTTTTGTTTGTTTTTAAATGAAGCTTTATTGTAGGTGATAACACATACTTAAGAGTGAGTGCAGGCAAATTTAGAGAGGAGTCTCTCTTCTGAGGATGTGAGATAACTATGGAGAGTTCGTGATGGCCAGGGTCCTATACTAGATAGTGTTATACCTCCAAAATATGTTAACATGTGTAGCTTAAGCAACTGTTTTAGAACTTGGTGTCTTTATACAATAAAAACAGGATGAGAAGTCAGAATACCCATATTTACGTCCAATTTTTATGCATTCTTGAGCAAGTTAACTACCATTTCAAAGCTGGAATCAGCCATTTGTAAAATTTGAATAGTATTTAACTTGAGTATTATTACATTTAAATGAAACAAAACACACTAAATCACTTGGTAAACTCTAAAGTGCTACATGAAAATTGTATTAATTTGAAAACTTTGCTTCATATCTTTAGTTGCTGTATTTCCAATATATCCCAGTTTCTTTAACTTTTAATTTTTAAATTTATTTTTAAAAGATTTATTTTATTTATGCATATGAGCTGGGGTATAAGCCGGAGTTGAGGGGTATAAGTGACAGAGTGAGAAGCAGAACAGGAAGATCCACTGAAATACACTGCCAAGGGGAACAGGATAGGTTTGCTGTGTCATGTGGGTTAGCTCCACGGCTCGGGATATAACTCATGCCCATGCCACAGTGGCTAGCGATAGCTTGACAGCACTGAGACTTTAACCCCTGAGCCACCAGGGAAGCCCTGAAGAGGTTCTTATCTTAATGATACAAAAGTATCTGTTCGGGCCTCCCTGGTGGCGCAATGGGTTAAGCAACACACTATGAAGCAAACCACAGCCACTGCAACATGAGTTCTGATCCCTGCTGTCTACCAGGCCGGGGACCCACAGGGTGCGGGGGACCAACATAGTGCGGCAGACCTCTCCCGCTGTGCCCGCTGATCCCCTCAGCAGTGTACTTCTGTTGATCTGCCTGTTCTGCTCCCCGCTCTCTGTGGTGATCTGCCTGTTCTGCTCCCCGCTCTCTGTGGTGAATCCTCTCACCCCCCACACACCTCTGGCCTGTACCCCAGTTCTTGTATGCATAAATGAATAAATTTTTTTTTTTAAAGTATCTGTTCTTTGATTCCTGAGAATTTTGCAGTGTCACAATCGTCAACCTGAAAGTTAACTTTAACTGTATAGGTGACTGTATAGATGTTAAAAGTTCAAGACATTGAAATAAATCTCTATCAGGTAAAGTTGGTCAGGCAGGTGCTTCTTTCTGTATCTCATACAATTAAAAAACAAATGTTGATAAAACCCCATTGAAATGAAATGTTGATGAATGTCTGACATTAATTTGCTTTATTCTGAAAATACAAGAATAGAGGGACAAAAATTGAGACAGAATGCAAATTAATGAGGGTTTAAATATTCTTTTTTTTTTAAGATTTATTTATTTATGCATACAAGTACTGGGGCACAGACCAGAGGTGTGGGGGGGTGAGAGGATTCACCACAGAGAGCAGGGAGCAGAACAGGCAGATCAACAGAAGTACACTGCTGAGGGGAGCAGCGGGCACAGCAGGAGAGGTCTGCCGCACCATGTCGAACTTGTGCTGCAGTGGCTGCGATTTGCTTCGTAGTGCGTTGCTTAACCCACTGCGCCACCAGGGGAGGCCCTAAATATTCTAATAATACTAGATACTTCCTAAATCACAGCATGCCAAATGAAAGATACTAAGAACACAGTTCAATTTCAAATTAAATTAAAACATAAAGTTTATGTACTGTACTAAGAATAAATGCTAAAAACCTCTGCTCTCTCTGCCCCTCCCAGGTACCATCTACCTTGGAGTCTTTATTCTCTCTTTTCTTTCCTAAATAAACTTTTCAAGACAAAAAAATAAATAAATGCTAATAAATGACATTTTAAATATGGTGGAATTTCTAAGTTAGCAACATTTGTCTAGTGTCTAGAAAACAAAATATAAGCATAGATTTCATTAAGCTTTAAGTGTGATATCATATAGCTACTGAAAGAATGAGTAAAAGTGCAAATAACATAATGAAAATATTTCGAATCTTACATGCTTCCTGAAAGGTCTTTATAACCTCTCTGGGATCCCTGGGCCAACACTTTGAGAACAAGAGCTCTGATCCTGAATAACTACAATGCCATTAAACACTGGCATTAAAGTTTATGTGAGGTAAAAAGAAACATTTACTGTGTTACAGAAGGAAAGTAAAGGGTGTGTGTGTCATAAGGGTGAAGAGAGGTTAAATTCTTATCTTTCATAGTAGAAAATCAACAGATAATATCAAATCGAAGAAAAGCGCCCCAAAGTCTTGAAAGTGGTGTCTCTGGAGAATCAAAGTTGGGAGTTATAAAACCCTTTTTACTTTTTGTCATTAAAACTGTGAGGCATTGTTGTGAGGCATTGTCTAAACATAACTTTGCAGATAATTCTTGCCTTTTTGGACTCTACAGACCTCTGATAATTTCTGAGATGAAATAACAGAATTAAATTTGTTATGGCAATAATCTCACAACATATTTAAGTTAAATCATTACAATATACACTTTATACTATACAGCACTACATCAGCTGTGTCTCAATAAAACTGGAGTAGGAAAAAAATTAAGGTTTATTATTACTAGTGGTAATAAGTTACTACTATTGTCTAAATTATTCTATTATACTAGAATTTTGCTGCACTGAATCTAGCTAATTACTGGGATAGTGTTTTTTTTTTTTAAGATTTATTTATTTATGCATACAAGAGCTGGGGTACAGGCCAGAGTCGCGGGAGGTGAGAGGATTCACCAGAGTGGGAAGCAGAACAGGCAGACTGACTGAAACACACTGCTGAGGGGAGCAGCCGGTGAGGCAGGAGAGGTCTGCTATGCCATATGGGTCCCCTCCCTGGCCAGCGGCAGGGATCAAACTCGTGCTGCAGTGGCTGTGGTTTGCTTCATAGTGCGTTGCTTAACCGCTGCGCCACCAGGGAGGCCCTGGGATACAGTTTTTAATAATTTAGAAACTCAACTGAATATATAAGAACTAAATGCTAAAATATGAAAAATGTATGTTAAAGTCAACTTAAGATTTCATATTAAAGATTAGGTTTAACAGGAGAATTATGGATTTCACAAATTTATGATACATGCATTGTTAAGGAGCATGGTGTCACAACAGATTGGAAAATATTTCTGAACAAATATAAATGAAAAGTTTTTAGTACTGACCACTAAAGTTAGAAAATAATAAAAAGAATAAACAAGGCCATTTTAAACCCAGGAATAATTAAAGAAAACTGCATTAATTCACATATTAGAACAACAGATAACTGAGACCTAGGCAAAATGTCTTCATTGTGAACTGATGTACTCCATTTGTTTTTATAGTGTATATTTTTACTAATTTCTAAATGTTCCATTGTTTTTGACATACTTTATCATCTTTATTTTACTGTCTTGGTAATTTGCTAGATTGCTAGGATTTTTGTTTTGTTTAATAGCCATTGGAATAAATATTCTCTCTTTAGCCTTGGGAAATTACTAATTTAGAGCTACACTTTTCTTAAATGCTACCAATTATAACTTTCTCAGATGTCTTAGAGGCCTTGAATATACTATCTTGGAACTTTATGATTTGAAGTTGTAGAGACTTTCAAGATACATTATCAATTTAATAAAAATTCCTCTAGGGAAAAAAAAAAATCCCTGCCATAATATAAGTTGATTAAGATGTATTCTGATTTCAAAAATGTTAAAACATGAGGGCCTCCCAGGTTTCAAGTGCCGCCCTGTGAAGCATCCCCCACCAGGGAGGGGACCCACATGGCGCAGACCTCTCCTGTCTCACCCGCTGCTCCCTTCAGCATGTATTTCAGTTGATCTGCCTGTTCTGCTCCCCACTGTCTCTGGTGAATCCTCTCACCTCCCATGACTCTGGCCTGCACCCCAGCTCTTGTATGCATAACCAAATAAGTCTTTTAAAAAAACGTTAAAACATGAAACAGAATCAAGGAAATACTGTAAGAGAGTATAATTCTTTATGTACGTATTTGGTACTTTATAGTTCTCAAATATGTTTTTCTCCAGTTAATTCAGAAACTATCATCAAAGATTAGCCCCTCAAACTCAAAGGAACTTAACATATCACAATCTATTCATTTCTTTTTACAGTGAGAAAAACTGAGACTTAAAAAGATATGATTTGTTCAAGGTCATCTAGTTATTCAGGTCTTCTAATTTCTATATTTAAATTTTTAAAGATCTGTAGCTATTTTGCTCAAAATTCTCAGTTGATTAGTTTCTCAATTAATCTTATGGTTCCATAGAAACTTTTGGCACCACCCTAAAAAATAGGCTTCTTGAGACTATATGGGATTTTATGGGCATTAATGGAGGGTCCTCCCAAGAGCTACTGGTAGATCAAAATCTTCCTACAATCCTTTCAAAATTCATGGGAAACAATTAGACAAATCTGCACTGTTGAATATTTGACAAACCTCTGGCTTGGATTCTTCAAAAAGTCAATGACATCAAAGAATAAAAATAGTAGTAGGATAATTCTAGATGAAAAAGATTTATTAAATTCAAAACTCTTCCATTCATCATCTCCAAAGCTATAAAGATTTTGGGAACAACTAGGCAATCTCACCATAAAATGTAATGTTAAATCCACTGAAGTGAAAACATTGTGATTATATGAAAGACATATTTAGGGGCAGGAGTCATATTTACATCTTATTTAAAATGGGGATTAAGCATGTAAGTGAAAGATAAAGTAAACGTGACAAAAATTAACAGATGATGGAATATTTGAAATGTGAACAACAAATGAGCTATAACCACTTTGGTTCTTTTCTTGTCCTACATGTTTTTTCAGTAAACACACCTTTATTTCCCTCTCTGATTAAAAATAGGTATACAATCCCTCACTTTAATCTTTTATTAAAAAAATTTATCTAGTTGATGTGGATTGATATAATACTAGAGACAGAGAATTATTATCTGCAGATAGAAATACAACAAATTTAAAATTCTGAGTCTCCCCCTTAGATTCATTTTTATTTCTAGTCTGAACAAAACAAGTAGGAAGAAAATCTGTTCCCAAGATTTCTACAATGCATCCTGAAAGCACATAGAAAGCCTTTCTACTCTTCTGTTTTTGATTAATCAATTTTGATTCTCTTAAGAGTTCTTATGTTAGTCACTCAGTTTCTTAAAAGTCTTGAAGATGTTTAAGACATTCTGGGTGAACTAAAATCTTTAAAATAAAAATTTTTCAAACCTTCTTTGTTGAATATACTAAGCACTGATATTTCAATAGTACTATAAATTCTACAGAGAAGGCTTTTATTTCACAGTGGCATATATTTCCCACTACTTACTAAGAGAAGAGAAATGTTTTAGGAACTATTTCATTTATTCAAGAAATACTGAGTATTTATACTGTGTCACAGACTAAGACCATAAAGATTCATGGTGAAAAGATCTGTCATTCTCATGTCAGCTTACATTTATCAGGAAAAAGGCATATCCAGATATTTAAAAATGATATGTTAAGTTCAATAATGATATGTTAAGTTCAATAATGATATATGAGCGTGAGGTACAGATTCTGCTGAGAGGGGAACAAAGAAGAGTTTGCAGGCACAAAACCCATGTGTTTGGGAAATATCAGAGTGATGTTTATTTCAATCAATCTTAAGTGCAAGATGTTAGAAGGAGGTTGCGAGAAACCTCCATCAGAAGTTACTTTTGACAGCTAGTCTCAAAAATCATGAAACTGGATTTATATGTATATTTATATTTTTATTTATATGTATATGTATATTTTTTCAATACTGAAAAAATATATACTACTCAATTTATCAGAGTACACAGGTTTACCTGGTTTCTTTTAGGAAATAGTGATGATGATAAGAAATGGTAGTTTTCTTTTTTTACACTTTACTTGCCCATCAATCAAAAGTTGTTCAACTATCCAAAACAGTTTAAATTTGACTGGTCTGTAAATAAAAGTGGTGGGAAGTAGAGGAATCTGACACTTATCTGGGACATCTAAAACTCCAAACTTCCAAATTCAGCCTCATCTTAATCCCTCTAATAAGTCACATTTCTCCAATTATTTCATTACATTATACATAATTTTCTTCCGCTTTACAGAAAAAGTAAAAGCCTGTCCTGATTAAACCCTCCTGATTAACCTCAACATTCTTGTTTGAACTACCTTTACATTTGTTATCCTGGTGCTTTTTTTTTTTTTAAAGATTTATTTATTTATGCATACAAGCATTGGGGAACAGGCCAGAGGTGTGAGGGGGTGAGAGGATTCACCACAGAGAGCCGGGAGCAGAACAGGCAGATCAACAGAAGTACACTGCTGAGGGGAGCAGCGTGCACAGCAGGAGAGGTCTGCTGCACCATGTGGGTCCCTCTCTGGCCGGCAGCAGGGATCAAACTCGTGCTGCAGTGGCTGTGGTCTGCTTCATAATACGTTGCTTAACCCACTGCGCCACCAGAGAGGCCCCTATCCTGGTGCTTTTTAAGTGTGCTTACAGAAGACACATACTTTTTGTCTCAGTGATGACATTATTGTCAGGCTTACTGACTGAACCCCTTCACTGGGAGACTTCAATCTGCAGAAAAATTAACTGTCTCCAAAGTATAATTTTTACCTCATAAAATCAATAACCTGATGAGACAGTGTGTGTGGCAGGGGGTCAGGGTGAGGTGGAATGGAAGGAGGGAGGGAGGAAAAAAACAAAAATCAGAAATATAGAGTATATGCTCCCAAAATATGACAATACTGAGCAGTGGTTCTCAAAGTAGATCTGGGACACCCAAAATTCTTTTGAAGGTCCTTGAGGCCAACCTATTTTCATAGTATTACAATATTATTTGCCACTTTCATTCACATTCTCTCACAATATACAGTGGAGTTTTCCAGAGGCAATGATGACATTGTTCTGATAGCTAATGGAATATATCCATAATTAAATATCCAGAAATATCTAAGCTAAGCTCTGAGTTCTCAGTAACTTTCAGAAGAGTAAAGGTATCCCAAGGGGAAAAAATTGATAATCAGCAATATGAGGAAGACAGCTTACAGACTTTAAAGAAAAAGTATGGTTTCTCATGCTCCATTTATCTTTCTTTTTTTTTGGAGAACAGAAAAGGCAGACTTATCGGAATATACTGCTAAGAGAAGCAGCAGGTGAGACTGCTGTACTTGTTCCATCTTTCCTTCCAATCAATGCTCTCTCTAACTGAAATTATATCTGAAGAAAAAACTCAACAGGAACCATAAGTGGGTAACCAATTGAAGTTGTTAGAATGCTCTATAAAAACATCTTAGGATGAAACGTGTTTATTTTATTGATCAGAAAATTTCATTCTAGATAAGAATTCTGAATTTAATCTTTAGTCAAATTTATGTCCAAAAATAATAAGATTCCAGTGAATTGATAGGAACTAGAATTAGATGGAAAATTTACAGGATCATGCTAAAACCTTTAAAAAAGCCTTCAGTGAGAACATTGTGCTCACAAGCCAGTTAGTCTTGATATTCTCCCTAAAGAGGGGTAGACCTTCACTTCTTAGAAACTCACGTTTCAAAGACTTTCAGACCTGTCAAGAGAGCCTAGGTGAGTCTAATGCTGTATCAGCACAAATTTGTCTGATTTACTGAAAAACAACTCAACGTACATCTTTTATCATTTCAAAAGTTGTGTTCAGCTAAATAATTTTAAATTGGTGGAGTTAAATATTTAAAGAACTCTTTTTGTGTAACCAGGATTTCCAGAACCTGGGTGCATTTTTGGAGCAAAAGTCAATGGTAGAGGAAAAAAAAAACTAGTAAGGCATTTGAATGGTCCTTTGTAAATAGGTGGACTGGAGATTTAAATATCAATTATTCATGGCGACAAGAAACAAAGACTATCATCAACTAAATCACACAAATAATGGAAAAATGTTACACTTTAGCAATTTCAACTTTGAACAAATCTTTTAAAGAAAATACAGAGTAGCAAGTACATAAATTGTGCTAATAACAGATGTTCTGATAAATAAACTGAGAAGGGAAAAAAAATCAAACACCTGAACAATTCATAAACTAGCTATCAGTCACTGAATAGTTGATATTTAGTTTTATGGAAACTAATTCTGTTCTTAATTATCACTTTCTTCCAAGTATATTCCAGTCGTAATTCTTCTTTTTAAAATGGTTATAGTAACTACACCTAGAAAAGAAAGCAAACATTGTAAGAAAAATAAAGAAATTAAAAAATATATTTAAAAAAATAGAAGTGCTTATAGTAAAAGGAACTACATAACTTACATGCTAGATAGCGGCATAAAGTTCCTTGAATTTTGGGCAAATGAATCTTTTGGTATAAATGACCACTTAAGTTGGAAAGGCAAGTAAAGCACCTATCCAGCATTGTCTCTAGACAGATAATTTCATAAAAGGATCATAATTAAATTAATGCTAACACCTAGTGGCAAGAAATATTATGTTACTTTAATTGTACCTTACAACACCAGAGCAATGAATGGAAAAATCAGACACTTCGAAATTTTCATACAAGATTGTTCATTTAAGCTATTGAAGAATTATCTAGAAAAAAGAGAATAAGAAAATAGTTTCCTACTACTAAAGAACAGAAAACATCTTTAAGACATAAAACTGGCTGCAGAATGATTTGGGGGGAGTGGTAATGAGGCACTCCTTATAAAAACATTTTTGTTTGAAATTACAAATTTGTTTCCTTAAAAGCCTAGGATACCTGCTTTAAAATTAAGAATGCAGGTGAATATTTCACTTGAAAGAGATGTCCTTTATTAATAAACTGTGGGATGTGTTTTAACTCTCCCCCTAAGGTAAGTTGGTTTCCCATCCTCCCCTTTAAATGTCTTTAATTTTTACAAAAGAAATCAACTAACAAATGAACAAAACCCCCACAGTTTTCTTCAGCACTTAAACAGTGTTGTGACTATTCCAACCTTCACAAAGCCATTGTCTGGTTGCAAGTTTCAATTCAATCAAATGTTATGCCCAATTTCCAGAAAATATGAACGTACAGCATCAACCTGATTCTTTGTAACAATTAGAAGGAATATTTAAGAGTCTAGGTGAAATTCTAGGATGACATCTTTTGCAAACTCAGGGACAATCAAATGTGAAAGATCACTTTTCAACTGAAGAATTTTCCATCCTGCAGACTGGTATGTTTGTGCTACTATGTTGAGTGGGGAGGGCAGTGGGGGTGGGAGGGGCTGGGGGCTGACCATCACTTTCAATTAGTATGTTATAAGCTTTCTTTTCAAAAAACATGACTTCCTTTACAAAAATGCAACTATAATTTCTGAACTAAAGGTGTAAGCCTAAAATATGGCATATTAATTAGAAAAGTCAACACACTGCACATTCAGAAATGTCTTTGTCCTCTTTAAAACAATTCCCACCACAGATTTGGTTTCCACACAGAATCGGTTTGCAATCACATCAAAATGTCCACCCTCTTCAATTTCCTTGCCACTGAAGATAAACTCAATGAAAGGAAGCAAAATATCTGATTCAACCAAGAAATTCATCACACCTTCAGTCAAACCTCTGGAGTGAAATAAAATCCCAATGGCAAATCCACTGTTTTTATAAATCATGACTGAACTGTGATTTTAAGGTATAAAGCCTCTCCTAAAGCTGGCGAGTGGGCGTAAATCACTAGTTAGGAAATGAATTGAAAGAGAGAAAATAAACCTGTCACGGGGCGAGTTGCTTCACTCTAGGTGGTAAGTATCAGGGGTGAGGCAAGCCAGAATGGTAACGTCTCAGGGCTCTACTTTATTGGTCAACTGGGACGCCGGGGTTGAAGCTCTGAGAACGCGTTTGAATTCCTTAGAACCTCTACGGCGTAAGTGAGGATTGACCAAGCCTGCTTCATCTTCTCTAACAAGGAAACTTGGGTGGTTGGTGGGGAACAATGCGTTCTTCTTGCAGACAAACCAAGCTTGGCTGGGATCAGTTCGCCTACTTGGGAGTTTTCAATCCGCAACCTTGGCCAGCGGCTGAAAGGTGTATACAAAAGGCAAGCGGCAAGACCCCTCTGCGTTGAAGCTCAGGCCGGGTGGAGGAGTAAAGCCTAACTCCCGCTACCTCCCCGCCGCGTCTCTATTTCCCGGCGGGGGGCAAAAAAGGCCCCCAAGGGAAGTTTCCTCAAGCAGTTACCCCCAGAGCAAAAGCAAGGGCGGATCGGGACAAGCCCTGCCGACCGGCACCCGGAGAGACTTTGGGGCGGGAGGGGCGCGCTCAGTGCTCCGGCGCCAATTGTGGCTCGCAGGGGGCTCCCTCCCTCCCAGACCTCTGCCCAGAGGGGAAGGCGGAGACGATAACGCGGGGGCCTCACCAGACGGAGCTGGCTAATTTCGTCGTAGGACATAAAGCTGAGGATGTTCTCGATGGCTACGATGGGCAGCGCCACCAGCGTGTTGTTTTGAGGCAGCTGGTCCGCAGCCAGCGCCGAGCCTGGGGGCGCCTGGGACCCTGGCTGCGGGGTCTGGGGCGAGGGCGGTGGGGGCTGTCGTTGGGTAGAGCCGATGGCCGAAGAGGAGCCGCTGTCGCCGTGGCCGCCGCCTCCTTCCTCAGCCATCCGCTCCTCCGACGCCGCCGCCATCTTGGGGGTTTGATTCCTTCTACCCCCCCCACCCCGACACTCACTGCAGGGGGAACAGGGACACTTCCTGTACGTCATTTCCTCCTCTTGCTCCACCAGGGAGGGAGGCACCTGGAGAAGGGGGAGGAGCCTGTGGAGTGACTGGCGGAGAATGACTCGCGAGTTGTATGTTCAAGTGAAACTCAGAAAAATCAGTAAACTTCTGGAAAGGTGATTTTTCTAGGCCCTTTTTTATAAGACTGGAAACTAAGTGAGGCGAGGAAACCCGGTCTATTAAAATTAACTTCCCCAGTGCAGTTTTCTTAAAAAAGCTTCCTGGTAAAGGATGATAAAAGTAATGTTGCCTAATAAATGGCAATAGAGCAATACAGTTAAGAGTGTTACCATTTTCAAGAATCATAGTAATAATTTATTTTAGCAAATAAAAAGGAATGAAGCATTTATTAAAACTACCGTATGGAACAACCTTGAAAGTATTTTGTTAAATAAGTCAGATTCCATTTCATAAAGTTACTGAAATAGCCCAATCCATAGGGACAGAAAGTAGATTAGTGGGTTTCCAGAGACTGGAGTGAGTGAAAGAAAGAGGAACAACTGCTAATGGAGGACAAAGTTTCTTTGGGGGTGGATGGAAATGTTTTGGAATTCGATAATGGTAATGGTTGCATAACTTTGTGAATGTACATTTTAAAATAGTGAATTTTATAATATGTGCATTATATCTCGATTACAAAATTGATTTACACGAGAGTCATTAAAACAGGGTCCTCCCTGGTGGCTCAAGGGGTTAAGAAGCAGCGCTCTGGGGCCTCCCTGGTGGCGCAGTGGGTTAAGCAACGCACTATGAAGCAAACCACAGTCACTGCAGCACAAGTTCAATCCCTGCTGCCGGCCAGGAGGGGACCCACATGGCACAGCAGACCTCTCCTGCTGTGCCCGCTGCTCCCCTCAGCAGTGTACTTCCATTGATCTGCCTGTTCTGCTCCCTGCTCTCTGTGGTGAATCTTCTCACCCCCCACACCTCTGGCCTGTGCCCCAGTGCTTGTATGCATAAATAAATAAAATCTTTTAAAAAAAAAAAAGAAGCAGCGCTCTGAAGCTATTCGCTGTTCCCTGGCCAGGGCGCTGACCCTCATGGCATAACAGGCATCTCCTGTCTTGCCTGCTGCTCCTGTCAGCAGTGTATTTCAATCTATCTGCCTGTTCTGCTCCCCACTCTGTCTCAGGTGAATCCTCTCACCCCTCCTCCCCCTGCACCTCTGGCCTGTACCCCAGTTCTTGTATGCAAAAATGAGTAAGTCCTTAAAAAAAATCATCAAAACATGCTAAAAGTAGCAAGTTAAGGTACTTGTCTCAAAGTAACTCTCCTCAAATTAAAGCAATTAATAGTCAATTTTAGGTTATTAAAATTAATAAATTTTATTAACCTAATAATAATTGAGGTTCATAATTTATTATTAACCTGTGGTGGACATCACCATGAGCAAATGATCAAAGTTAACATAAGGTATGGTAGATATGGACATCATGTGCCTCTTGATGTGATATACTGAAAGGACATGACATTATACAGTATACAGCAAAATAAATAAATAAATAACACCCCACCCCCCAAAAAAATAACCTGTATTTGTGGCAGAAAAGTCTGGATAACTGCCTCCATATTCTTCAAAAATATTAATATCATGAAAGACAGAGACTAAGGATTTGTGCCAGATTGAACAAGACTAAAGGGACAAGACAACTAAAAGTGGTGGCAGGTGCAGTGGTGGTTAGCTTGTCTGAATTGGTGTCATTTCCCCAATTGTTTGGCATATAAAGGATTGACCATTTTATCAATCTTTATTTATCTTGGTAGGTTGGACTGAAATCAAATTTCTGAAATGGAATAATGCTTACATACATCTTCAGGGTCCTCATTGTAGGTAGGGAAAATCCATGGAAAGTCCTTTAAAAAGTGCTATTATTCCCTAACTTAATTGTCTGGTCTGTAAATTCACTAGATACTTGCAGTTTTTTTTCTTTTTTGCTTGAAATGGCCTTGTGTAAAGCTTACTTACTATCCTTATCACTTCACATGTGGACAACTAGTTAACATCTAGGCCAGGCTGACTACTAATCTAAACAACAGGATACAATTTTGGAAACAATTTAAGCCACTTCCTGCTAGTCAGGCTAATTAAAATTGTTCTTTGTTTATGTATATTGGATCTTTGCCCTAATATTCCCCACATATTTTTTTAATAGAGAACATTTCAAAGCAAATGGTTGTTTTGCTTCAGCTATTAAAATCAATGTTTGTTTTGGGATGCTTTCCATAGAAAACAAATACTTGTAACCAAAACAAGTATTTGAACTTTTAGGAGGAGTTCTGGGATCTAAATGTGGCTTTTTGTCATCAAAGTACCATAAAACTTTTTTAAGATAGTGGTCTCAAGTATAGGATGGACACATGCTGCTTGAAATCTAAGTGTTTCTGGTTTCATATTTATAAAAGGGAATACTATTACCTTCAATAATATTACCTTTTATCTCATGAAGTTAATATGAAGAGGAGCTGAGACAATAAATGAGTGGAGTTTGAAATATGTGCAAATCAGTTTAACATAATGCAGACACTGTATTCCTGGTCCCCTTTATCAGTCTTCCGGTCAGTGTGTATTGAGGGGATAGGTTCAGATTTGGTGCAATGAGGTGTGGTGAGGGGTGATCTAAACTATTCATTGGTAGCGCCATAGGAAAATAGCCTTTTTTTTTTGAAAGAGGAAACTAAAACCTGACATTGTTTCTCCTATTTTGTTACATTTGCAATATATATGTATAGATATAAGGATGCATTTATACACTAACTAAAAAGGGGTTTGAGATTTTCTATAGATTGTAATTAACTTTTTTTTTTTAATTTTAGGGAAAAACCCCCAAATAATCTAAAATTGACTATCTTAACCAATTGCAAGTGTACATACAGTTCAGTAGTGTTAAGTATCAGTATATTCACGTTGTTGTGCAACCAATCTCCAAAAATTTTTCATCTTGCAAAACTGAAACTAATATACTCGCTTAACAACAACTCTCCATTCTCACTCAGTCCCCAGCAACCACCATTCTACTTTGTTTTTCTGTGAATTTGGCTATTGTTAGCTACCTCATATAAATAGACTCATACCATACTACATATAAATAGAATAGAATAATGACTCGTTTATTTCACTAGCATGATTTCCTCAAGGTTTATCCTTGTCTGAATTTCCTTCCTTTTTAAGGCTGGGTGTATTCCATTGTATGTATATATCACATTTTGTTTATCCATTTACTCATTAGTGGATTGGGTTATTTATACCTCTTGACTATAATAAGTAATGCTACTAAAACATGGTGGTACAAATAGTTCTTTGAGAACCTGCTTTCCATTAGATTGAATATATAACCTTAAGTGCAATTACTGGATCATATGGTCATTTTTAATTTGTTGAGTAGTTATCATACTGTTTTCCACATGAATACACCATTTTACATTTCCACCAACAATGCACAAGATTTTCATTTCTCCACACCCTTGACAACACTTAATAATTTTCTGCTTTGTGGATAGTAGGCACCCTAATGGGGGAGAGGTGATATCTCCTTGTGGCTTTGATTTGCATTTCCATAATTATTAGTGACACATCTTGTCCTATATGTGTTTATCATTTATATATCATCTGTGCAGAAATGTCTTTTCAAGTCCTTTGCCCAGTTTGATCTATTTTTAAAAAGGTTTATTTATTTGGGCTGCCCTGGTGGCGCAAGGGGTAGAGTTCTCAGCACTACTGAAACACAAGTTTGATCTCCGGCCAGGGAGGGGAACATGGCAGAGCAGACCTCACCTGTCTCACCCGCTCCCCTCAGCAGTATATTTCAGTAGATCCACCTGTTCTGCTCCCCACTGTGTCTCTGTTGAATCCTCTTACCCCCTCCCCCCACACTTCTGGCCTACATCCCAGCTCTTGTATGCGTAAGTAAATAAATCTTTAGAAATAAAAAAACCCAAAACACCTTTAATGTTTTAACGATATATATACATATATATATTTTTTCATTCATTCATTTTCCAACCTACTTATTCCAACTCAATTCAGGGATCAGGTGGCCTGAGTCTGTCCCTGCATCTCAGGGGCACAAGGTGGGAACCTACCATGCACAGAAGGCCCTACCGTCACAGGCACGCTCGCACCCACATTCACACTTACTTAGATTGGGACTATTTAGATATGCCAGTGAACCTCATGTATATATCTTTGGGATCTGGTAGTAAGCAGGAGTACCCAGAGAAAAGTCTTACAGACTTGGAAAGAACATGTAAACTCCGAGGACCTTCGCAACTCTCATGGACCTAAAATTTTGAAATTAACTTTTTTTCCTTATCAGCCTTATAATGAAACATAGAACAAAACAATATTATTCGAAGACTTGCTGTACTAACAAATGTCTAATGAGTTAGATTAAATGATATTAATGCAGCATAGGGAATTTTTACAGTTACTGGTCATTAGTCTGCCATTAGGTCCATGATTATTTTTTTTAAAGATTTATTTATTTATGCATACAAGAGCTGGGATACAGGCCAGAGTCGCAGGAGGACACACCAGAGACAGAGCGGGGAGCAGAACAGGCAGATGGACTGAAACACACTGCTGAGGGGAGCAGCGGGCGAGGCAGGAGAGGTCTGCTATGCCATGTGGGTCCTCTCCCTGGCTGGCAGCAGGGATCAAACTCATGCTGCAGTGGCTGCAGTTTGCCTCACAGTGTGTTGCCCAACCCACTGCGCCATCAGGGAGGCCCTAGACCCATGGTTATTGCCTGCTGCCATCTGCAGGGCTGGTCAGTGGTAGGCAGAGAGGAGCTGCCAGCCACAGCCATATGCAGCCTGAAGAACATTATTATTCCCCTATGTATTATTATTCCCCTATGTAGTCCCTGATCTACATAGCTTCAGGATCAAAAGTGGTTCTGATTTAAGACTAACTAGAGACTCCTGCTTGTGGAGTCTTTGACAGAAATTATGGTCCTGGGGATAAGGTGACTCACTAATAATTGCTTTATGCTTTTCCAAGCTTCATCTAAATGTTTCACCATGTTTTAGAGTCCTAAGCCATAAACAACAAGACTGAGTGATTCTGCAGCTTTAAAAAGAAGAAAAGCCTGCAAACTTTGGGTGAAAACAAAATGTACCTTATTTCTAATGTCTTTATTGTCTCCTGCTCATTACCTCTTACCCAGTGAATGGGGCTTGTTTTAGGTCATTGACATCGGAAGCTGTTCTAGTGAAGCAGAGCCAAATTAGGAAGTGAGGGCAGAATCAAGCAGCAAACAAATTTATGTGTGTTAGAACGGAAGATACCAAGAGCTAAGGGCATGGATTACAGAATTGGAGGCATGGAATAGGAGCCAATAGTCAAGAACTGAAAGAAGAAAATGAAATGTCAGTGAGTCACAGTGAGAGAGGATTTTAAAGAGCTGCATGCTTACCTTCCTGTTTTGTTCTGAGCTTCTTGAGGTGGTGTTGTCTCATAAGGAAATAAGAAATTGTTACCTCTTTTTTTTTTTTAAAGAGGTATCTATTTATTTATACATACAAGACCTGGGGTACAGGACAGAGTCATGGGAGGTGAGAGGATTCACCAGAGACAGAGTGGGGAGCAGAACAAGCAGACTGACTGAAATACACTGCTGAGGGAGCAGCGGGCGAGGCAGGAGAGGTCTGCTGTGCCATGTGGTTTCCCTCCCTGGCCGGGGATCGAATTCACACTACTGTGCAGAGGATGCTTCACAGTGCAGTGCTTAACCCGCTGTGCCACCAGGGAGGCCCGAAATTGTCACCTCTTTGAAGATATCTTTATTCATGGCCCTGTTACAAAATTTTAGGTCCATGAAAGTTGCTAAGACCCTTGGATGTCATTCAGATAGCTGTCTGTGCTGGTCATCTCTTCCATTGACAAGTATGGTGTCAAGAGTTGGGATGGAGGGTACTTTGTAGAAGAGCTGGAGAAATTGTTCCCTTGGAAGGGACAACCAGAAGTTCATAATCCCAAGGGACTTGAAAACTAAAGGAAGGTCTTATGGGGACCAGTAGGCCATGTAAACACTTTGGAGTACACAGTGAATAAGAAAGGAAACTACTAGGGAGTTTGAGTAGAGGAGTCAAGTGAGGGTATACATTGTAAATGGATCATGCTGGTTACAGTGAAGAGAATATTAAAGGAGCTGGGGCTGAGGAGCAGAGTGCCAAGTGGTGGTGGTGGTGGCAAGGAATAGAAGTAGGAGACCATTTAGGAGGTTCTTGCATTGGGAGAGAGATTATCATGCCGTGGACCAGAGTGAAGGAGGAAGTAATAAGAAGAGATCAGATTTTGGATATCTTTGACGTATAGGTGAAAAGAAAGAAAACATAAGAGTCAAAGATGATGACTAGATCTGAAGATATCAAAGAGTGCAGTAGATGTTTTCTGAAATGGGGAAAACTGGAAGGAACATATTAGGGGTTAGAAGGTGTGAGTTTTGTTTTGAATATGTTGTTCCCTTTGAAATCAGTTTTACAGAGTTTTGATTTACATGCAGTAAAGTGCACATATTTTAATTATGCAACTTGATGAGTTACCTTAACTATTTGGATATGTGCAGCCACTACCACAATCAAGACACAGAATGTTTCATTACCCCAGAAGGTACTTTTGGGCTTCTTCCTAGTTGGTCTTACTCCCCATACTGCTTGCTCCAGGCAGCCACTGATATGCATTCTATCATCACAGATTAGACTTTTGCTTGTCCTAGAGTCTTACGTAACTGGGATTATAAGTGCTGAGGAGAGGAAGTTGAATCAGACATGGTCCATTGTCTGGTATAATGTTTCTCAACTTTTAAATTCATGCCCTCTGATAATGATAGAAATTTCATGCCCTGTCCTGAGATACTCAGTGCATCCTATAGGAAGCATGCCCTCAGTGCCCTATACTCTATGACCTTGACAATCATTGACTATCTTCTTCAAACAAGATGTTGTTGGGCATTACCTTCAGAAGTTTTTACAGTGAAAATCTGCATTTTCCTTGTGTAAAATTGTAATATAACATTATAATATGATGTGTTTACATAGTTCCCTCTTCTAGGTTCTGAGAAGTCTCTCTTATGAGGAGGGGGAGTGATGGTCCTTACCCTAGAAAATCCCTTGTCTATTCTAACAATCACATGGAAATTAGGTGGCTAACCATTGGAATTGATCTGTTAAAGGACATTCTGGGAACAATTTGTACAGTGTTTTGTCTCACTTTAAATGCTTGGCCTTTTATGGCTATCAAACATTTAACAATCACAGACCAAAGCAATTACTCATGTCTTTGTTTTATATCCCTTGGCTTCCTGGTATTATTTTTAATAATTCTTCCATAATCATATAATATCTTCATTTATAAGGTCGTTGGGATCAGGAAATAATGAATGTTCCAATAGTTTAGCCAGAGACTTCAAAGAGCTACATGAGGCAGGACATTTCCAACTGGGCTGTTGATAGTGTTGTAGGATTTAGAGATCACAGCAAAGACATTTAAAAGTATCATGTTGTAACTGGGAAAGCAAAATGTATGTATTGGAATCTATTGTGGTCTAATAGAACATTTAAAATTTGAGTAGTCAAATAGCAGAATGTGAAGTGTATGTCTAAGGATGAGGGTTGGTTTGTCAAAATGGAGGCAGTTGATTTATTTAGGTACTGTTTACTTCCTTCTTTCCTTTTTCTTCCTCATTCCAATAATGGTGATTGTCATAGTGATTTTGTACTTTGTCTGCCTTTTCAGCTTAAGATTTCACAGCTTCTTCTCTACTGTTAAAAATCACCAAACAGCAGATTATCAAAGAGTAGGAGGAATAAACATAGTGTTGAGAAAGTAGAAAAATTTTTAAAAAGGGGAGGGACAGAGAGAGCGAGAGAGAAACAAGTTGTACATTACATTCTTTTTTCTAGTGCTAAATTCTTTTTTTTAAAGATTTATTTATTTACGCATACAAGAGCTGGGGTACAGGTCAGAGTCGCAGGAGGTGAGAGGATTCACCAGACAGAGTGGGAAGCAGAACAGGCAGACTGACTGAAACACACTGCTGAGGGGAGCAGCAGGCCAGGCAGGAGAGGTCTGCCATGCCATGTGGGGCCCTGGCAGGAGGCAGGGATCTAACTCCTGCTGCAGTGGCTGTGATTTACCTCATAGTGCTTTGCTTAACCCGCTGAGCCACCAGGGAGGCCCCCTTTGTATTCTTTTGGTTAGAAGCAAGTCATGAAATTGAGCCCTGAAGGGGAAGGGGTTACATAAAACCACACACACACCAGGAGGCTGAGAACATTGGGAACTTCATTAGAAGCTTTGCATCACAGTCAGTATAGCCCACAGAATATGGTCATATTGATTGATTAGATGTACGTGAGATCATAGATTATGGAATTTAATGCTGGAAAGGATCTTAGGTATTGTCTAGTCTAGTTCAACTCTCTTGTTTTATAGATAAGAAAACTTAGGCTTGGTGAGCACAGGGTCACCTTAGTGAGCATAAGGAGAGCATGCAATGAGCTAGTGTCAAAGTCAAACAAGAACTCAAACTTCTTTTCCCACATCTACTGACTAAGTGATTGAATCTATCCGTCAGGTAAACTGGAACTGCTATATGTAATAAATATGTATTATGTAATAAATAATTATATTCCTTAAAGCACATCTACAAAGTTTATGGTCTTGGTGTAGACAGAAAAACACTAAGGAGGAGAAGGTTCAGTTATGGTCAAAGATTTAGAAAGGAAAAGATTGTAAAACTTTATAAAAAATTATAGAAACTCTGTTTCCTGTACGGGATGCATTAATTTTAATTAAAAATCAAATTGAGAAAGCATAGGATTTCAGAGGCTAGACAACAAGGTGCAGAATCAAAAGAAAATTAAAGCTTCAGGCAAATAGTTTATAGAGTATTTCTCTAGATTGGCCCATAAACAATTTCAGTTTCTTGATTAGTGTTATGATCAGTGGCAGAGGAGTTCTAGAACCAGTACTAAAATGAAAGTTACATGGTCCACAATATGCTAGCAGAAATTGTAAGATGAGCTGAAGTGGTTTGGCCTCAAATAAGATGGGCAGGGGGAAAAGGCTATTAGCGCATACTGAAGATGCTAACTGTGGCTTCTCTAACTGTTTTATAAAATAGCTTCAATTGTGGCCTCTGAGCCAGTAGCCCAGAAACAGCACCATTGAAATTATGGGCGTAGGAGTGAGTAGGCAGGAAGCAATGATGTTTCATTTTCAGCAAAGACAGGTGAAAGCTTGCAAAGTAAAGTAAACCTTCAAATAGTACTTTAGGATTACTAGGGCCTCTGGCTGCCCTCAGATTTCTGGAAGAAAGGACTTCTAACAGCAGAGTGGTGGTCAAATCGAGTCACTGACCACAAACATGTCATTTACTCTCCATTATCTTCACCAAAAAAGAACATGCCCTTCAATATGTAATTAAAAAAGAATACTCCCAACAGTGTTTCCTCCTTTCTGTCTCTCCACTCTCTTTCTACTCAAAGTAAATCCTTTGTTCCATTGAAGGAAGGTGTCCAGTATTCTTCACTCACACCAGGATCTTCTTGTCCTCACACCATTCCCTCATTTCAGCTAAATCTTACCCATTTTTCTGTTCTTTCTGGGAAATTTTATCCTCTTTGTCATTTACCAAAAGCTTAACACTGTGCTCTGTACTTTATAGATAGTCATTCAATTTAATCTTCACGATAGTACCTTAGGAGGAAGGTACTATTGTTACTCTCAAAGGACTTAGATGTAGAAGGGTTTAGAAGAAAAGTTTACTCACAAAGAATGCAGGAAAATCAACCTTCTAGAAGATCTGACTCAGCAAACACAAACAGAAGTATTTAAAGGGATAAAACCTACAAGTTATCAAGATTACCAAGTTATATACCTGTTCCATCTTCTCATGTGATTATCATAGTCTCAAAAGTCAAGACATATCTTCAGATACTAACATAGCAAAAACAAGAGATAAAATTGTTTTGTTAATGGAGTTTATAGGAAGAGTTTAAGATTTTATTTTTGGAGGAGCAGATTCAGTCAGGGTAATTATTATTTTTGGTTTATCTCAGATTCTAAGTGTTTTTCCCCAGACTATGGAATGTAAAATATGTAATCATATTTGGATTGGAAATAAGGCAAAATATCAGTTTTTGCTTTTATACCATTCCTTATCCCTTCCTTGTCTCCTTACAGATAGAAAGTGGAAGCAAAGAGGTAAATTTGCTTCATGTTGTAGGGCTCGCAAATCCAGCAGAGTTTTTGAACTCTGCTGACTCCACCAAATAATGCTTCTATGGTACCTCCTTTCTCCAAATGTTAATAATGACTTAAGCTGGCTCCATTAATTTATCATTTAATGATGCATGACCTCATGTTTTTTATTTCAATTGGCATATGTGATTATCTTATTTCCCCACTCACCTGAAGGATCCTTAGTAGCTGGGACTTTGTTGTGTTGGAGTTTGATATAACCCTATGCATGCAGTAGTTGCTCTATAAATATTCATGGATGAATATGAATGATCTTCAGGTCTGTTTCCACCTGTACAAGCTGTCATTCATCAAATCTCACTCATACTTGTGGTTAGTGGAAATATCTGTAGCGTTATCTTTGAATGAAATGGTATGTTGAAAGTTAAAATTGAGGTTTTTCTTAGGATCCAGAAAGATCTGGTATAGGCTTAGCAATACCAAAACAAGTTATTTTTCTTCCCATTTACATTTAAGCACTTCTGTGAAATGCATTGAAATTCAAAAGCTGAGGTTGTAGCAAAGGATTCTTGCCATTTTAGGACATGATTCTCAGCCTGTTCTCATAGCTGTGACCAAGGGAAAAATGGTTCTCATTTCCTATAAATTAGTTTAAGAATCCATCAGTATAATGATCTCTTCAAATTGCTGAGGTGGCAATTGTCAGAAATAAGTTTATCAAGTCAAAGAGATTCACAGTAATAAAGTTTTGCTTAAAAGCCATCATGTATTTAACAGGTTAGAAAAGAAATCACCTTTTCTTGTGAAAAATAATATCTTCTTTGCTTTATATAAGTGATTGCTGGTCAGGCATTCACTTTTAGTAGGTTACCTTTTGGCCATATTTTAAACTTGCAGTAAGTGGTTCCTGTCTGTCATAAAGCTTGACAGATCAACGCATCACATAGTATCACCTTCATCTCTGTAACTTAAAAAAAAGTCTGACTTTAAGCATTTACATATGCATAGTATCCTTTCCTTTAGAAAATGTTGGCTTCAAAATGTATACTTTGGATATCATTCTTTTGACACCAAAAATTTCTTAATGTTATTTAAACATATCAGGATTTCATACTCCTTTCCTATTCAGTTGCTATTTTTTCTCAGTCAGTAGAAATCTCTTTTTTATGGGATATAAAGAAAAACATACAGACTGTTTAGTTCTCTCTGAACATATAATAATATGTTTTTTGGGGGGAATTTTTTTTTCCGGAATATGGCAAGATCTAAATAACACTCAAATGAACAAAAAAATCTAATTATTGTACAAGAATGAACTCAAGGAACCCACAGGAACATGTCCTCATTCTCACGGTGGGTAAGCCAAGAACTCTGGTGCTACAGGCCAGTGAAAGATTTGGTTTCAAGCTTAGATAGTAACTGCAGTTGTTTTGTTTCCCCACTGACTATTGGGTTTGGCTTTCATTTTTCCTTTCTTTTCAGGAACCATTTCATATTTCCTTATGATCAAGAATTCCCCTAGGTGTCTTTGGGGATATAGTCTCTTGCAGTTGGGTATTTTGGCTGACCTTGGTCCTAGCTGTTGAGTTTCTGTTGTTTCCTATTTGTATTTTTCTCTGCTTCCTGGCAAATTTCTTCCAAAGGTCTTACTGAGATTTTAATTTCACCCAGTGGTTTTTAATAAATAGTCTTATTTCATGAAAATACCTTATCTTTCTGAAGTTACTAATTACAATTCTCCAAAGGCCTGTCAGCTCTAGAGTTTGTTTCCTTTGAGTTGATTTTTTTTTTCCTGTTTGTTCATTATGATCTGTTTTTCATGCTGGAGATTTTCCTTAGATGCTTGATAAGCCTTGAAAGTCTATTGATGTTTGGGCCTCCCCTGGTGGCGCAGTGGGTTAAGCAGCGCACTGTGAAGCAAACCGCAGCCACTTGCAGCATGAGTTCGATCCCTGCTGCCGGCCAGGG
>JAGFMF010011610.1:7455-21004 GCA_019455555.1 Galemys pyrenaicus | reverse complement strand
TCCCCTCAGCAGTGTACTTCTGTTATCTGCCTGTTCTGCTCCCCGCTCTCTGTGGTGAATCCTCTCGCCCTCCAACACATCTGGTCTGTGCCCCAGTGCATTGTATGCATAAATAAATAAATCTTTAAAAAAAAAAGTCTATTGATGTTTAAGAGGGGTGCCTTTGCATCCCTTGTAGGTTATTTCGAAGTTCTGAATGTGTGGGAGGGCCTTGTTTGTGGGATTCAAGGTATGTTGATCTGCCAAAGCTTGACATTCAGGAACACTTAGAATTTGAATTTGTAAGTCTTTCCTCTTGGATTGGGTTGATTCTGTGCAGAAGTCTAATATTTTGTCTGTAAGAACAAGATTGAGCTGAAAATATTATCTATAATCTCCTGAAAACAACATGGCAAACCTAAACAGTACGATACTGTCCATACGCTTCTTACTAATGGGATGGGAAGGTGCTCTAGGGGTCTTCTTAAAACAACCTTCATCAGTCAGTATGTCTTTTGCCTTCCCCCTTACTGCCAGTAGAACTTCAGGCCTTTAATTCCTGGTCCTTTTAGGACTTTAGGGGTGCACATTGAGTTGTTTCTTGACTTCCCCACTGCTAACGTAGGAACCAGCTTTCTCAGATGTGCTTAATTACTTACCACTTGTCTATCAACTTTTTTTTTTTTTTAAAGATTTATTTATTTATGCGTACAAGCACTGGGGTACAGGCCAGAGGTGTGGGGGGGTGAGAGGATTCACCACAGAGAGCGGGAGCAGAACAGGCAGATCAACGGAAGCACACTGCTGAGGGGAGCAGCGGGCACAGCAGGAGAGGTCTGCCGCGCCATGTGGGTACAGCAGGAGAGGTCTGCCGCGCCATGTGGGTCCCCTCCCTGGCCGGAGGCAGGGATCGAACTCGTGCTGCAGTGGCTGCGGTTTGCCTCATAGTGTGTTGCTTAACCCACTGCGCCACCGGGGAGGCCCCTGTCTATCAACTTTTCAGATTCTGAAATTTTATTGCCTTTCCACTCACTTTAGGTTATAAAAGATTCTGTTGTGTTGACTTATTAGGGTTTATGAGCAAAAGTAAATGCAAGTTTCTCTCTCCTCTCTTAACTTGAAAGACCCTCAACTAGGCTTCCTAGTTAACTTGTTTGTTTCTCTGGGTCTATTTTTTATTTTCTTTTCCTTGAAGATCCATTACTGATCTCTTTTGTCGTGGGCTTTTCTGATAGGTTCCTTTAATACTAACAGAATAAAATTCAACAGAGATGGAGTTCAAGGTTCTGTAGTTGTAATAAAAAAATCCAACTAAACAACAGAGAATATAAGGGAGGTTTTTAATGTCCACACATGTGAAAAAGACTGTAAGATCAGTGTAATTAAATTAGGTGCTGTGACTTTTCTTCAAAAGCTAAATTGTATATAGGCTGTATTAATAAAGGCAGAATACTCAGAACAGAGGGTACTCTTGCCTTGGTAGAAAATATAAGAGAAAGAAAATGGAGACCTCTCTCTAATAAAAGCTCTTTGGAAAAGAGGTGGGCTGGCCATAAAGAAGTTGTCCTCCATGTCCTTGGAGGATTAGTGATTGAATTAAGTTAACTTCTAAGAACCTTTCTAGCTTTGTGATTTTATCTCTAGGTCAATGACTCATTCAAGGCTGGAAGGGCTATTAATGTGATATATAGAATTACCTTTCCCACTACTTCCCGGCAAAGAAATTGAGAATTTAGCAGATCAGTGCCTGAGCAAACTCTATAACCAAGCCTTCCTATTCCCCATCTACCATTCCTTCTGGAGTTCCATAGTAGTCTTTGAGTCTTCCAAAACACTTCTGTTATTTTAAACACCTTAACATATTTGAGCATTTAGAATGATGGTTTGCCCATGGAATGTAAGTAATTTTGCACACTATGCTAACTGACAGCTTCCTACAATTTATGCACCTCTTGCAGCCTCTTAATGCTCAGGTTTTAAATAGACCCACCTAGCAGTCCTCTGGGCATGAGTAACACAGCTGACCCAGCAGCTGATCTATGACTGCACATCTTTTGCTGTGCCTGCTCACCAAGGGTGCATTCTAAGGGCTATGTGCAGTGTTCTGTGACTTAGGTTTGAAAAGCATGTCTCTTAATAGTGTCCTGAAGCTAACTACTATAGGAAACTCATCTATATAATATATGACATCCGAGGTCATTCAACAAGTTATATGGCCACCCTTCCCCTTAATTTGGACATTTACATGACCTTGAGTTGTCTGACCTTATTAATTATGAACTCTGGTCTTGACCATTTTGTTGTAAGAACATCTCTCTCCTCTTCAGATCACAAGGATTGGCCTAGTCCAGGAGCCCAAATATCAGAATCAGTAATTGGATAGAAGGCAGGGATCTAGGCAAAAAGAACAAGTGTTAAAGAGCATACTGTTGCCAGAGGCTTTGAATGGCTAAGAAATCCAGAAAAGGCAAATCCCAAGTTAGGGAGCAGGCAAAAAACCCAAATCCAGGCAGATGGGAAAATTAGGCAGGCTTAGGGGTCAGTGCTCAGAACAAAATGATGGTAACCTCTTTATGAAGCAAATGAGGAGTCTAAGGGGACATGGGCATTTCCTTGAAGGTTAATTGTCACTGATTTTACCTGGTGAGAGAGGGGATCAGATTTTTAGTAGGGACTGCAGACCAAATTTGAGAATAATTCTGAGGATGCCATAATTCCTCTTAACTGACCATCTGAGGACAAACTGTATTGGGATACTTTACTTTGCAATTATAGAGCACTCTTGCCAAAAACACCAATTCAGGGCCTCTCTGGTGGTGCAGGGGTTAAATCTCAGTGCTATCAAACTATTGCCAGCTACTGCAGTATGAGTTTGATCCCTGGCCAGGGAGCTCACCCAATGGCATAGAGGACCTCTCCTATCTCACCCACTGCTACCCCTCAGTGGGCAAGACAGTTCATGACAAAAAGAAGATCTTTTCAGTATTTCAGTAGATCCTCCTGTTCTGCTCTCCACTCTCTCTGGTGAATCCTCTCACCCCTACACCTCTGGTCTGTACCCCAGTTCTTGTATGCATAAATAATAAACCTTTTTTTAAAAAAACCTTACCCCAGTACTTCTATACATAAATAAATAAAAAATAAATCTTTAAAAAAAACCAACACAATTTATTCATTCTCTTCTGTTGGAGAAAACAATTTCATTGGTGGAAGGTAGATAAAAGTCAGTTATGATTATAAATTCCCATGCTGCAGTTTTAGGAACTGATTAGTCAAAATTCAAAACAGCTTTTTATACCTGACCTTCAGAAATGAGCCACAGAAAGAGCAAGAAGATATTGAGGTCCCGTTTTATCTTCTTGCGCTTTCTCTGTTGATAAAAGTAGAATAGCACCAATGAAGGATCAGGAGGTTACAGTGGCGAATAATATTGAGAGAATAGTATGTCTCTGTAGTGGCTAGATCCCAATTTCCTCACTGGCAGATTCGGTGACCACAGGAAAAATGTTTTGTAACCCATGAGCAGGTCCCTGAGTTATCTAGTTTGAAATGATAGGCTACTATTAAATTAAATCACACAGTGATGAAAGGAGGCCAAAAAAGAAGTATTGACCTTCTTTGGAAACCTTTTCAATTTTTTGCTTGGGCTTATTTTTTCAGGAAGTATAATTATTGCTCTTAATCCAATCAAACAAGTGTTTCTTCTCTTGCATTTTTTGGCAAAACTTGAATATAATAACCTTATCCTAGAAGCTTTCCTGATTGTCTTTGAAATGAGAGAAGGACAAAAGCATTTAAAAAACCCCAAGTTTGGAAAAGAACTTTGAGAGGTTATTTACTTTAATTCTCCTGAGTAACAGCTTCATGTGAAGGTTGAACTATTTCAGAAAACTTCTTTTCTGAAGTTCTTTTTTTTTTTTTTAAGATTTATTTATTTATGAATACAAGAGCTGGGATACAAGGCAGAGTCACAGGAGGTGAGAGGAATCACCAGACAGAGTGGGGAGAAGAATAGGCAGACTGACTGAAACACACTGCTGAGAGGAGCAGCGGGCGAGGCAGGAGAGGTCTGCCTCACCATGTGGGTGACCCTCCCTGGCCGGCAGCAGCAGGGATCGAACTTGTGCTGCAGTGGCTGCGGTTTGCTTCATAGCGCATTGCTTAACCCACTGCGCCACCAGGGAGGCCCCTCTGAAGTGCTTTTCTTAAAGACTCTCAGGGAAGAATTTATAGCCATTTTAGACATTCGGGCAAATACTTAAGGATTAGGTTTCAGCTAAATTCATCCCAGTGTTGCTTGATTCTAAAGGATTAAACCCAGTGGGAATCTGTAGAGCCCTTCTGGTTTTAAATGATCAACAGGGGAATTAATCAACAGGGGGGCAGCTACAAACTGGACTACTCAAAACTTCATTTGAAGTTCATCTACTCAAAACTTCATTTGAGGTTCATCTTTACATTTGTAATATATAGTAAAAATCAGCAGTGGAACTTTTGTATAACTGTATATAGCAGATACAGATGAGGAAACTGAGATATACCAGAGCTCTGGTACACGATCAGACAATCTTGTTTTTGTGACAAGGATAATTTTTTTCTCTGGATAGAGATTTGACCAGACAGTGGTTTCTGCAATGGAAAATGAGTTCTAGGAGAGCCCCTCAGCCTTTCATTTGCTCCTCATGATCAGAATCTAAGATGAAAAGCTGGTGCTTATTAGTGAGGCTTAGTGTATACTGTTGCTTAGAAGAAATTTTTATATTTCAGAAACCTGTTACGAGAAAGTTTATAATGGACTTGGAAAAAAATAAGTAGAAAAAATAAAGGAAAGATAATTTACCCTTAAGAATGATCAAATAGCGATGGAATTTCCAGTTCACGACTGCCAGTATTTGGGATGGTTAAGGGTTTTCTCCGGTTGTAACGTCTTCGTCATGCTCTTTCATCTTTTACTTCCTTTAATATCCTGCCACAAAAGTGGCATGTGGAGGCTTTCTGGGACGCGCAAACACATTGTTTCCTTCTAGCAATCTGTCTCTTCCAGAAGATGACTTCCTTTTAGACTTCTGAAGTAATTATTACATCCATTTTCTTTCTATGTTTTGAGCCTTGGGTTTTTGCTTGACCAGTTTTATGTTGTACTTTATGAGCCAAAAGCTTCAAAAATATCTTAGGCTTACGCTTACTGAAATACCTCCTTTGTGTTTTAGTCTATACTATGCATAGCACATTCTAAGGTTAAAAAAAATGACTATTATTGCTGTCATAAAAGTAATAACAACAACAGTAATGATGTCAAACAGACTTTCTAGTTATTGTCCCAGGATGAGTCACTACAAAAGGCAGGGAGTGGGGTGGGATGGTCTTGGCAACAGTGCTATTTCCCCACTCCCATGTCCATGCCACCAGCATCTTACCTGCCTTGGATTATAACTCCCAGCATGCCATGAACCAGATTTCCTGAATGGGAGGCAGCTGGGAAGGAGGAAGGAGCAAAGCCAATATATTTTAGGGGTGGAACAGGGAGGAAGGGCAGACACATGGAGAGGTTGCTCCTGAGACTGTAACACTGTGGGAGGTGGGTAGAATGATGATACAATATATGTTGGATTATATTGTACATATAATCCATATATTGAATTTTGGGTCTCTTTTGTCCCAGCTCTCTGAAACCTATCTAAATCCCTTCTTGCAGCACTAGCAGGTGCCTTGGGCTCCTGGAAAGCTATCAGGCCTCAGGCACCCCTATCTGTAGCCCAATCTGTAGGCTGGGCATTTGTTTTCAGAGTTCATTATTTGAAATCCTTTCTTCTCTCTCTATGCCCTCTGAACCTCAAGCCAACTTCAAGATCTTTGAGCACACTAAGAGCCTTCTTTATCTGCGTGGAGATGACTGGACCCTTAAAATGGTAAAATGGGTCATATTTCCTTAATAGTTTGGGGTCCCTCAGTACTCTGGCTTTTGGTCTGTTTCAGCTGGTCAAAGACAAGTTTAGTATACTGTTTACAAACAAAAAGTCACCTGTGTTGTCTTGGTAAATTGGTTAGCAAATGCTCTGTACCACTGGGCATTTTGGAATGAGATATTTGTTTCACCAGTCATCATTCAAACCCTCCACCCAACCATAATTTATACCTCCTTTTTTCCCAAGTCTTTTTCCTAGGTTCCTTGGTATTTGAACTTTATGAAAACTTGATTGGCTTTGAAATCCTTCAGAATTCTCTTCCCTTAGCAAAAACCCCAGAATGATAGTATTATAACATTTCTTGTAAAAATGAAACTAAACTAAAAAACAAATCTACCTTTTAAAAAAAGAAAAGTTTAAATCCATATGGTTTGCAATTTAAAAAATCGTATATAAGCTGTGTAAAAAGGTATGGAAAGTCAACGCATATTAGAGTGTGAATCTATAAATTAGCCATGAATGTCAATCTACTTGTCTCTTAAACTGGATACCTAATACATTAGGTTAGACTGAAAAAGGAGGGCTGGGAAAAGTACAAAACAGGAACCTAGGAAGACAGCATTTCTCCTACTGATAATTAACTGGGCATTGATAGTCAGGTTTACTCCGGGAGGTAGGGACTCTGGGTCTACCTGCTTTTCCTTCTCAACTTTCATCCCTTCTTTTGTTTCCCCAGCAGTTACACAATAGGCTTTCCATGGAACTACTCTTTTTTAAAAGATTAGACTCACGGGCCTCCCTGGTGGCGCAGTGGGTTAAGCAACGCACTGTGAAGCAAACCGCAGCCACTGCAGCACGAGTTTGATCCCTGCTGCCGGCCAGGGAGGGGACCCACATGGTGCAGCAGACCTCTCCTGCTGTGCCGGCTGCTCCCCTCAGCAGATCCCTGCTGCCGGCCAGGGAGGGGACCCACATGGTGCAGCAGACCTCTCCTGCTGTGCCGGCTGCTCCCCTCAGCAGTGTGCTTCCATTGATCTGCCTGTTGTGTTCTCTGTGGTGAATCCTCTCACCACCCCCACACCTCTGGCCTGTACCCCAGTGCTTGTATGCATAAATAAATAAATCTTTAAAAAAAAAAAAGATTAGACTCACAATTCATTGCCATATCTTGGCTTCCATATTCTTTACCATCCTAGGGTTATCTGTTTATGTAAGCTATTTGATTCCAAAGTCCCAAATTTTCTTTTTCCACTCACTGGATTGAGTAGATATAACCTCTTTGATTCTTTAGGTCCCAGTTCTTGCTCTATCTTATAAACAAAACGACTACTTTCTTTTTTATTGATATTATGTAAATTGTGTAAGTCTGAGGTGTACAACATTCATTGCATACATTTATATATCACAATATAATCGCCATTATAGTCTTAATTCCTTTTCACATATTTGTGGTGCAGATAATTAAGATCTATTCTTTTGGCATGTTTGATATTTATACACTTTTTCCCTCATATTTGGTCTCTTCTGTTGTGCTACTATGTAGTAGGTGTTACATAAATCTTTGTTAAACTTTGAATAGTCAGAAAGCTGAAATCACTTAAGTTTATTGTGTGTGAGCTGTTGACGTCACTAACACAACAGAGGAAGGCAGACGTATAAGAGGAACACAAATGAGCCATTACATGTTTCAGACTAGTCTACTTGACTTATCACAGTGTTTAGATTTTGGTTCCCCTGGGTTATTAGACATCACACCTAAAAAGACCATACGTCTAAAATCAGAACTTTGGGGGCCTCCCTGGTGGTGTAATGGGTTAAGCAACGCACCATGAAGCAAACCACAGCCACTATAGCATAAGTTCAATCCCTGCTGCCAGCCAGGGAGGGTACCCACATGGCACAGCAGACCTCTCATGCCTCGCCCTCTGCTCCCTTCAGCAGTGTACTTAAGTCGATCTGCCTGTTCTGCTCCCCACTCTGTCTCTGGTGAATCCTCTCACCACCCCAACCCCCCCTTCAGCTCTAGCGTGTACCCTAGTGCTTTTATGCATAAAGAAATAAATCTTGGGCCTCCCTGGTGGCGCAGTGGATTAAGCAACGCACTATGGAGCAAATTGCAGCCACTGCAGCACGAGTTCGATCCCTGCTGCTGGCCAGGCGAGGGACCCACATGGTGCAGCAGACCTCTCCTGCTGTGCCCGCTGCTCCCCTCAGCAGTGTACTTCTGTTGATCTGCCTATTCTGCTCCCCACTCTCTGTGGTGAATCCTCTCACCCCCCCACACCTCTGGCCTGTACCCCAGTGCTTGTATGAATAAATGAATAAATCTTTTAAAAAAAAAAAGAAATAAATCTTTTTTTATAAATGGGTCAAAGTTCTGATTTTTTAAAAAGATTTATTTCTTTATGCATACAAGCACTAGGGTATAGGCCAGAGGTATGGAGGAGTGACAGGATTCACCAGAGACAGAGTGGGAAGCAGAACAGGCAGATCTACTGAAATACACTGCTGAGGGGAGCAGTGGGAGAGCAGGAGAGGTCTGCTGCACCATGTGGGTCCCCTAACTGGCCAGCAGCAGGGATCCAACTCGTGCTGCAGTAGCTGCGGTTTGCTTCAGAGTGAGTTGCTTAACCCACTGTGCCACCAGGGAGGCCCATAAATAAATAAATATTTTTAAAAAATCAGAACTTTGGCCCATTTAAAAATATAACAAACCTCAACCACTGAAAATATAGAATAAAAATGTTTATTAATAATAATAGCTCAAATTGCAGAACAAAATGGCTTTATAAAAATGCTAAGAATGATATCGATAATAATGCAAGCTTTTACCATACTTGTGTGATAATTATCCTACAGGTAATTTAGGTGCTTGTGTTTGTAGACTTGGAAGGCATCCTTAAAAGTTGGAGAGTGGTAAAAAGGGTCTTTTCTTAAAGGTGGAAGCAAAACTGTATAGAACACTTGAGTAAAGGGAAGTTTGCAACTCCTTGGAAATCAGAATTATTCATAGAGTTCATTGCAATTTAGGAGAAAATCTCTTCACCCTCTTTAAGACCTGGATCCTTTTTCTGCATCTGCAACATCCTTCCTTTTCAGTCTACAACATGTGCAAAATTTCCCCCATCTATAAAAGCCGTTCTCTCCATACTGCTTTCCTCTGTTTTCTCCTTTATATCATTACTCAAAGAAGTAGTCTAACAGCGTTGACACAGGGGAAGGTAGTTTCTATTTTTTCGATAGTGAATGTATATACATTTTACAAAGACTTGTTTGTAAAGATAAATATTCTTGGGCCTCCCTGGTGGTGCACTGGGTTGGGCAACGCACTGTGAGGCAAACCGCAGCCACTGCAGCGTGAGTTAGATCCCTGCTGCCGGCCAGGGAAGAGACCCACATGGCGCAGCAGACCTCTCCTGCCTCTCCTGCCTCGCCCGCTGCTCCTCTCAGCAGTGTGTTTCAGTCAGTCTGCCTGTTCTGCTTCCCACTCTGTCTCTGGTGGTTCCTCTCACCTCCTGCAACTCTGGCCTGTACCGCAGCTCTTGTATGCATAAATAAATAAATCTTTAAAAAAAAAATCTCTCCTTTAAAGTTGGCATTGACTCCATGGTGGTGCAGGGGTTAAAGACACAGAGCCATCAAGCTATCTCTAGCCACTGCAGCAAGAATTTGAACCCCTGCCAGCCTGGGAAGTGACCCACTTGGCACAGCAGACCTCTTCTGTCTGGCCCACTGCTCCCCTCAGCAGTGTATTTCAGTAGAGCTGCCTGTTCTCTTCCCCACTCTCTCTAGCAAATCTTCTCACCCCTACCCCAGCACCTCTGGCTTACACCCTCATTCTTGTATGCATAAATAAATAAATCTTTAAAAAAAATAAAAGTAGGCATTGAGACTTACCATGTCCATAGAGAGGCTAAAGGGACACAGATCCGGCCTTAAGCATTAGGGCTCTGGGGCCACAGGGACGTCAGCCTTACTCTTCTAGGCCACTGTCTGGGTGGTGAGCAAGAAGGTGCAGCCCACCTGCCCTCACTCTGACATGTTCAGCAGTAAACAAGATAAAACAACTTCTTAAAGATAAGCCTGAACACATAGGTATAAAAGTTGGTGTCTGAACCAGGGGCTGTAATGGTCTTTCTTATAGTCTGTAATATATGAATATATATGTAGACAAAAGGAGATTCTAATGAAGTTGTTGAAGATGGCATCAGTATTCAAAAAGAAAGCACACCTAACACTTTTAGAAACAGAAATGGACTGTGTTGAAGACAGTAATCCAGTGAGTCAAAGAAATGCATGACTGTGGAGAAAGCTTTCAGACTTGATTCCCTAGCTGCTCTAGCTACAAGCCCTGGGAAAGCGAAAGTCATGGGGTTTAGGTTTAATTTATGGCTGTCTTCTGAGGAAAATAAAGTGATGCATCTCAAAAATTAAGGCACTATGTTAGAGTACGGAAGAAGTGATACTGTGTTTGTTTTAGAGGCTAGAAAATGAGACACCATTGCTCACAAATCCAGTCCAGATCCTGGACCTCCCAACCAGCCCAACCTGCTCTGTGTCTACCCCAGACCTCAAAGTGATAGAAATATGAGTACACTCAAAATAGGTCCATCCCTGAGCACAGAGAGAGCATGACTCAAATATATAGAGACAAAGGCAACCAACTGCTACAGTGATAAGTTAAACTTTGCTATTTTAGTAGATCATATATGGGTTCTACATCGTTACAGAACAAACATAAGGTATCTTAATGGTGAGTCTTTTATAAGGCTGATTTCATATGCTCCTCACTGTTTCATTATTTTCAGGTCATTTATAAATTCCCCTCCTCTGGGAAGTTGAAGGGAACTGGTTCCCTCCCTTTCACCCTATGCATAGTCCCTATACTTACAGATTTCTACATCCAGAGTGCATTTTGAGTGGTATTACTCAGAACGTGTCACAGGCATGTATGTTTTTGCCTGACACAGAAATCTGTTTTTAGCTTAGACTCCCTGCTATAATCTTCTTTTCCTGACCAAAGAAGTAGAATATTAAATACCGCTCCCGTTGTTCTCAGTAAGGGAACAGAATGTGAGCATACAGTGGTTACTGCCAGAGAATTTTCATAGAAATACTCAGGTTGTGGGGAGGGAAGATTGTTGCTGTAAATAGCTGTGGGCATTTTGTATCGTGGGTGTGAGGGAAATAATGAGCTCATTTTGGGTTTTAGTTGAGCTTCAAGTCAGTGTGGAAAAAAAAAAGGGGGAGCCCTGATAAAGATCAACACTTCCCTCCTCTAGAAGAATTGCAAGGTAAAGGAATGGGACGGGAGGAGGCACATGGAAGGAGGTCCATAGAATCAGGCAAAGCAGAGAGGGAAATCCAAGATACAGGCACTTTAAATATCAGAGTCCATCTACAACCAACTTCCTGTAGTTCTCATTCCATTGTGTGGGTTCAGTTCATCCTCCTGGCAAGCCCATCTTGTCTGGAAGATGGAAGAAGGGGGTGGAGTAGGGAATGAAGTTCTATCCTTAGAGTCTCATAACCATCTGGTGCATATGATGATGGTTGACTAGCTATACAGACTTAAAATGGCATCCAGTTTTGTAAGAGGAACAGTGAGGAGCAACAACTGAGCTGTGGGTGGCACTCATAGCTAACTCAATGGTACAAGGTGGAATTTTCCAAACTCCACACTGGGGGGACTAATGTAGGGGGGTGGGGAAGGTGGGGGGGGTAGAGGGGTTGAGGGGAGTAGGAGCAGAGCTCAGGATTTTGATAGTAAAACTCCTAGGACTTTGGGGCAGTTAAGCTGCTGATGCTTTTGGGCAGTTAGACTGCTGGACTTGTAGTTAAAACCACTGGGCTTTTTTGTATATGTACTCTGTAGTTTATGATATTATATTTATTAGTAGGACAGGGTGAAATTAAACCCAACAGAAATGTAAATAGAGGGAAATACGAAGGTTAATGAGGGGAGGGAGGTAACATTTCAATATGCCCTAACAAATTCTGTCTCAGGATTCTTCTCATTCTATCTCCTCATTGGATCGTTCAACCTTCACTCCTAAGACCCAAGGTGATTCTGTATTTATGAGGAGGGTCTCTGCTTGGCTCCTGGGAAGATGGTCTAAGGTCTTCCAAAGGGGTACTGGATCCAGAGATGACTTGGGGTAAAACTAAAGGACCTCTTGGACATTGGAGACCAACACGACCAAGACAGAAGAGACACTGAGAAAATTCAACTCCGTACAACAAAAGGTAAGTGGAGAGAGGGGCAGAGACTGTGGCAGGGACAGGAGCCTGTATGCAAATCTGTGCTCTTGTGTTTGACTCTGTCCTTCCGGAGGGGAGAGCTGATTGGTATGTTTCTCTTAACTGAGGAAAGATACTTGTGAAAGTGCTGGGGTGAGATAGATATGCAGGGACTCCAGTGAGGGGGACAGGATTAAGACCAGTTTTCACTCCCCCCCTTTCTCCCTCCCTGCCTCCTCCACCCTTAGGACTCCAGCTGATCCTGTGAAGCAGTGCTGAAAATGCAGCTGCAAACTGGATCTGGAAACCCACATTAGCACAGGTATGAGCCATCCCCACACCCCACACATCAGTGACTGGACCCCTCCTGGCCCAACCCCAGACTCAGCAGATGCAGATAGATCTGTTTTTCCCACAAGACACAGAAACACCAAACCAGGAAAAAAAAGCTAGACAGACAAAACTAAACTAAACAAAACTCCACAGCACCATCTGCTGGAAAAGTGGAATTTCTGCACCCTTTCTGAAGCACAAAATAGCAAAATAGGAACATGCAAAAATAAAATACATGGCACCTTGCGTTCTCAGTGGAATCTTTCACCACACAGATTTCCAGAATCCAACCACAAAGACATGGGAGAGCTTTTCTTCCTATCATATGTTAGTATTTCCATGATAAAGAAATTAAGAGAAATGGAAGGACACACTGAAAAACACATCAAAGATACACACAGAATTAAACAAATAAATGTCCTGAGACAATGAACAGAAGGTAGAGATTGAAGATTTAAATAAGAAAATAATGAAGATGCTGGATGTGAAAAGATAGAGGAGGTTAAAAAGTTTTGGAAAAGCTAAGGAGGAGTACTAGGCCAGATGGAAAATCAAATTGCTGATTTTTTTTATTAATATAAAATATTTTAAAATTTACATATACTTGCCATAAATTGTAATCCCCATGTATTCCCCATCACCATCTCACCAGTGTACCATCACCTCAGTCCCTCATGCTCCCATCTTCCCTCAACCCTCCCCCTCCCCTCCCCACCAGGTGTCCCAAGTCTGTCCTTGTCTCCTCATTTTTGTCAGATTGCTGATTTATGCACAAAGAGTCCAGGTGGAAGAAGAAAGAGAAATACAAAGGAAAAAAATGTGACAAGACACTTCAAGAATTATGCAGATCCATGAGGAAGGGAAGCATGAAAATAATATGTATTCCAGAGAGAGAGAGGGGAACAGAGAACTTACTCAAAGTTATAATTGAGGGAAACTTCCCAAACCTGGAGAAGGACCTAAATGTAAAACTCCATGAATTAAAAGAACACTTGGGGCCTCCCTGGTGGCGCAGTGGGTTAAGCAACACACTATGAAGCAAGCCGCAGCCACTGCAACACGAGTTCGATCCCTGCTGCCGGCCAGGGAGG
>JAGFMF010011609.1:537868-597114 GCA_019455555.1 Galemys pyrenaicus | reverse complement strand
CCCTCCCTGGCCGGCGGCAGGGATCGAACTCGTGCTGCAGTGGCTGCGGTTTGCTTCATAGTGCGTTGCTTAACCCACTGCGCCACCAGGGCGGGCCCTGTACCCCAGCTCTTGTATGCATAAATAAATAAAAAGAATTTTATAGTGAGATGATGACACAGGAGTGTATAAAACATACTGTGTCAAAAATTTGAGAGCAAACATCTCTGTGACCTCTGCCCAGATCAAGAAACACTTCAAATAGCTGTGCTAGGGCCTGGCAACCCAGCCCCAGAAGCACAAGTGGAAACGTACAGGGACCATCGGGGCGGTACAGCCGCAGCAGTGCAGAGCAAAGCAGAGCAGACAAGGGCCTGGGCCCGTGTGGTCCCCCTCATTGCCTGGATCTCCACTGGGGCAGGGGGTGCAGGCCCTGCCCCGAATAGACTGGTGTGTTTCTTGAGGGGAGGGCTGGGATATGAGGCACTAGACACACTGACTTCAGGTTGCCTCGTTCTGGCCTTCTGTGATAGAAGCAATCTTCAAATGTGCAGTTTTTTGTGGAGGAATTTCACTTCAGGCAAGTTTTTTGTTTTTTTAAAAAAATGTTTTTATTTATTTAAAAGATTTTATTTATTTATGCACACAAGAGCTGGGGTACGGACCAGTGGTGTGTGTGGCGGGGTGAGAGGGTTCACCAGAGACAGAGTGGGGAGCAAAACAGGCAGATGGACTGAAACACACTGCTGAGGGGAGCAGCGGGGAGGCAGGAGAGGTCTGCTGCGCCATGTGGGTCCCCTCCCTGGCCGGGGATCGAACTCATGCTGCAACAGCTGTGGATGCTTCACAGTGCATTGCTCAACCCCTTGTTCCACCAGGGAGGCCCTATAAGTGGTCTTTTCTGCAATCAAAAGGCTGTACAATTTAAAAAAAACTGAAAATACCAAAATGTTAAGATTAAAAAAAAAATGAGATGAAAACGGACTAAGATGAGGAGGGAGGGGGAAGATCAGCATCTATTTTCTCAAGGCTTCTGCTGGCCTCCGTGACCTCGCTGTGTGTTGGGGGGTGTGGGGGACTTACTGGAGAGTCACTTGTCACACACTGTCCTGTGCTCTCTTCAGTAACAGTGAGTGTTCCAGGCACTGTACTAGACTCGGGGGCAGGCCCCGCTGGAGCTGTGACCTCAGGCCCCAAGGCCCGGGGCTGGGGCGTCTCTCCGGCACCCGGGTCTGGTGGACAGGGGTCTGGTGGCGTCTGTCCGGGGCCCACAGCCCCTCCTTGTCCCTCTGGAGCTGTGACCTCAGGCCCCAAGGCCCGGGGCTGGGGCGTCTCTCCGGCACCCGGGTCTGGTGGACAGGGGTCTGGTGGTGTCTGTCCGGGGCCCACAGCCCCTCCTTGTCCCTCTGGATCTGTGGCCTCAGGCCCCGAGGCCTGGGGCTGGGGGGGCTCTTTGGCACCTGCTGGTGGCGCCTGTCCGAGACCCACAGCCCCACCTGGATCCACACCTTCCTTCACAGGCTCTCCCTGCAGCTCTGGAGGGAGTGTGGCCTCGGGCTGGTGACAGAGAGTCAGGGTCCTACCCTCCAGGAGCCAGAAGACAGGGCAGAGGGACTGCGTGAAGACAGTGTGGAAGGTGTACAGGGGCTGGGTCTTGGGTTCCAGGCTGTAGAAGGTGAGGTTGCCAGAGGTCAGGTCCAAGTCCAGGCCCAAGAGCCGCCCTGACACCCGGGGGAGCCCCTGGGCCTTCCCGTCGTGCCAGGCCTGGGTTCTGTCCCGCTGAACGCAGAGCCCCCAGGAGCCGGGTCCACGGCCGATGTTGTCTGTGTGGGGCCCCAGCTTGTGCCGGGCCAGCCCTGGGTAGGCGACACCCAGCGTCACCGAGTGGCTGGACAGGAGCACTTCCCAGTAGTGGCGCCCGGTGTGGAAGCTCTGGGCGCACTGCACCTGCCAGACCTCGAAGCTGCTGGGGCCGGCCGCGCCCCGCGGCTTCTGGCAGTGCTTCACCTGCTGGTGCCGTCGGGACAGGTGGAAGTAGCGGTTGGCAGTGTCCGGATCGAAGGTCAGGTTGCGATAATCTGTCGGGGAGACACGGAGGGAAGCGAGCGCAGGGTGGCGTGGGCACCGTCCCGTCCCCAGAGGAGGCAGCTTCACTGCTGGACACTCTCCGCCGGGCCACTGGTGGCTGAGCAAGCCCGGCCTCCTCACTAGGCCCCGGTGGGGAACCTTCCCTCAGCCTCAGTGCACAGGTGAGGAGACAGAGGCTCACAGAGGAAGAATCTCACAGTCCCGGGCTGGTACGCCCAGATTCTCAACCCCGCACGGGCCAGAGGCCTCTTGTGAAGGGCCTGCCTTCCCGGACAGCTGGGCCAGGCCGCCCTTCCCCTGCAGCGCCTCCCCCACCTGGTTCCCTGATAAGAGCCTGCTTGGCTGCTTCCCCTCCCAGCAGCACTTGGGGGGAAGGAGGCACGTCTCTGACCACGTGCTCAAAGTCGTGAGAACTTTGTGCAGCCAGAGCTTGTGCTTCTGTCCCGGCCTCTTTGCCTCCGACATGGCAAAATGCGAGGCTTGTAGCGAAGGGGGAGGCCAGAGCCAGGCGAGGGCACGAGGCGGCCATTCAGGGCTGGACGGCCCCAGCCCGCGTAGGCATGCATACCCAGCGGAGTCTCTTACTCTGCCAGAGTTCCCTCCTCCGTGGGCAGACTGGGCTCCGGACGGCTGCAGGGGGCTCTGGGGGACAAAGCAGTGAGACAGTGAAGGGGAGGGGTGGTCCTGGGGGCTGACCCCCAGGGGGAGGGACGACCGGACCAGAGGGCAGGGAGCGATCTGGGCTCAGCCTTACTTGCGGGGCGCACATCCACAGGCTCAGCTGGGGCCCCGGGGGGGTCACCCTCGTCCAGGAGGCAGCCACAGGGCTGGCTCAGCAAGTCCTTCAGGCTGCTCACGTGCTGGTCTTTGTCCCACCGCGGGGCAGAGAGAGGCCCAAGGGGCCGGGGAGCCACCAGGAGCTGCAATTCCTGAGGCCCAGGGGCAGCTCGGTCAGTCCAGGCGGCAGAGGGGACAGCAGTCCCTGCAGGCTGCTGCCCGGGCCCTGGTACCTGGAGGAAGGCGTGGTCATCCAGCTGCTCCAGCAGGCCCCGGGCCCCGCGGTCATAGCCGGCCAGGGCCTCCAGGTGAGCCCGCACACGCTGCTCCTCATCCTGCACCCGCGCCAGTGCCTGCGTCTCGGCCTCCTGGATGTCCCTCAGCGCCAAAATCTGCCACCTCTTCAGGGCCTGGAGCAGGCTGGTGACCTTGCTGGACACCATGGAGGCCACGCTGTAGGCTGAGTTCTGGGTGGGCACAGGAGGAGCCATGGTCATCGGGCCCGGCCCAGGGCGAGACGAGGGTCAGGGCTGCCCGCTGGGCTATGGGTGGGGTCCCTGGGACTTCTCCCCATTCTTGGCCGCTCACTCCCTGCTGCCGGGAGGGACGCTGCCGGGAGCTCAGGGCCGTGACCCAGGCCCCTGGCCCAGCTGGCCGGTGCTTGAAGGACACCACTGAGCACGGCGTGTAGGGGGGCGCCCCCGGCCCGCACCTGGATCTGGCTGCGTCGCTGCTGCAGCTCCTGGAGCTGGCCCTCGGCCTCAGCGGTCTGCTGCTGGGTCACTTCCAGGCCTGCTCTCAGCTGGGTCTGCCATGCCCACCGGGAACCGGGCAACAAAAGAGGGCCAGGATGGGCAGTGAGGATCTCACAGTCAATCAACAAACACCTGCGGGTGCGAGACGCCCCCTCCGCGCCCCACCCAGGGGTGACTGAGCAGCTGCCAGCACAGCCTCTCTGTATGCGGCCAGGACCCCAGGGGCCGCGGGGAGCAGGTGGCACTGGCAGCGGGCAGGCCTGGGCCGCAGGGCAGGGAGCAGGCGGGGCCTTCCGGTGCCTGTCATCAGCGTCAGCATGAGGGGAAGAGGTGGCCCCTAGGGCCGGTGCCTGCTCTGGTCCCTTGAGGGTCACAGCCCTGCCCTGTCAAAGTGCAGCCACTGCGACAGGGGCCACCAGCCCCTGCAGCGCCTCCCCCACCTGGTTCCCTGATAAGAGCCTGCTTGGCTGCTTCCCCTCCCAGCAGCACTTGGGGGGAAGGAGGCACCGTCTCTGACCACGTGCTCAAAGTCGTGAGAACTTTGTGCAGTCAGAGCTTGTAGGGAAGGCTCCCCAAAGCCCAGCGGGCTCCCTGGGACTGTCCATGAGCCATGTGTCGGTCCCCTGTCCCCTCCGCCCGTGAGGTGGTCTTGCTCCCAATACCACGCAGCCAGCCCCCACTTCCCCTGCTTGGAGCAAAACTCTGGCTCTTTGGAGCAAGTGCTTTTCCCTTCCCCAATCCTGGAACCACCCGCTCCTCTGCCCTCCTTGGCTGGGAACGCCCCCCACTGCAAACTGCCCCACCATGGGCATGAGGTGCCAGGCGCCCCAACATCTTGTGCTCACTCTCTGAGACTCCCAGAGGTCTGCCTGGCCCGGCCCCCTCCTGCAGGCAGGCCACCACCTGCAAAATCTCTAGTCCCAGGATCTGGTTTCTGCCCGCGGCTCCTTGTACCAGGGAGAGAGGACACCCCCCCAACCCCAAGCCGCAAGCCGCAGGGGCTGAAGCCACCCCCCTCTGCGCGGGAGAGGCAGGTGGGCCTGGGGGCGGCGGTGTCACCTCGCGCCAGCTGCGCTCGGCGTCCAGTAGCACCAGCTCGTGGCGGCGACACTTGGCCAGGGCGCACTCGCTGCACACGCCCAGGCCCTCGGTGCGGCAGAAGAGCTCAAGCGGCCGCTGGTGCCGGGGGCAGGCCGGGCAGGGGCCGAGGTTGGCGGCCCGGCAGGGGCCGAGGCTGGGGGCCGGGGCGGGCCGTGCGCGCACCGCCTCCACCAGGCTGCTGAGCGCCACATTGCGCGGCAGCTCGGCGCTGTCGGGGCAGGGCTTGCGGCACTCCGGGCAGCAGCGGCCCTCGGAGGGGTCCTTCTCGCGGGTCTCCCACCATTGTCCGATGCAGGCCGCGCAGTAGTTGTGTCCGCAGGGCAGCGTCACCGGCTCGTGAAAGAGGTGCAGGCAGATGGCGCAGGTCAGCCTGTCCTCCAGCTGCAGCGCGGCCGTGGCCATGGCGGAGCCGCGCCAGGAAGCCCGGGCCTCCGCCTGCCGCTTAAAGGGGCCGCGGCGCCGTGGGCGGGCCTAGGGCCATCCTCGGGCGCTAGGCAGCGCCCTGGCCTCAGGCCCCCTTGCCGTCTCTCCCGGACCCCCAGGTCACGCACTCCACTCCCGCCGGGCTGACAGACCCAGTTCTGCTTTCCTTTGGCCGGGGCTTCCCCTGTGGCTGGGAGCCACCGCTGCTGGATTCCCGGCACCCAGGCCGACCCTGGGCCTCCACCGCCTCCCAGGCCCCTGTCCAGCTCCTGTGCCTCTAGGCAGCCAGCGCCTGGGGTACACGTGGGCCTCCAGGCTGAGGACCCCACGAAGCCCTCTGGGCCCCTCGTCTGGGGCCAGCGCTGCCTGCCTCTGGGTCACGGCAGGGGTGCCAAGCAGGCCTGCACAAATGCTCCCTCCTCACCCCCTGCACCTCCAGGCTGTCTCCTCCAGCCCAGTCTCAGGCACTTGCCAGACCGGGGTGTCTCCCGTCTCGAGCCCAGGCCTCATTTTGGTTTTTGTAAACAGCGAGACGGAAATGTCTGGTCACCCAGACAGAGACCACTCCACAGAGGTTTACTCATCACCCCCTTGATGGAAAAACCACAGAACCAGCTGCCCTGGGGTTCCTGGCGCTCTTGGCCAGCTGCTGGGGAGCCCGCCTTTCACAGGCCCAGAAAAGCAGAACCTCACTTCTGGGGCGAGAACGTACAGTTCCCTGCGGCCCAGCGGGGGCGGGCTGTGGGAGGCTGTGGGGGCGTCAGCTCCTGTCTCCTGACACCAGCCTGAGGCCCCCACTGTGCCCCAGCGAGGGTTATGTCTCCGGTGATGGGAAACGGGAACTTTCTCCTGGACAGGGCCCAGGCCACCTCTCCTCAGCGGCCTTTTCCCTCGGGGGAGGAGAGTGCCAGCAGGCCCGGAGGCCCACCCCAGCACCCAGGCCTCCGCCTGCTGTGCAGGGCTCTGCTCAGGCGGCAGCTCACCTTCAAGGGCCGTGGGGCGGCCCAGGGCCCACGCTCATTCTGTCTTTTGGACTTGGCTTCATGCACTGGGTCTCTGGGCCCCTGACATGAGGCGGGGGGCAGGGGGCGCTAACCGGGGGAGACCATCCCCTCAGAACACAGGTCCACACTGCTCCAGCAAAAATCACCTTTATTCACACCCCAGCTTGCGGCCCCTTGCGCTTCGTCCGGGCCTGGGCCCGCCCCCCCCACGCAGCTCCAGCTGAGGGCTCCCCGCTGCCTCGGGCAGGGCCCCGGGCTCTATGTCTGACACTGCGGGCTGGGCACTCTGCCCCTCAGTAGATGCCGTAGGTGGGCTCGTGGCTGTCCCTGTACCGGTCCAGGTAGCGCAGGGGCTGCTGGTGGGGGAAGCGCTTCTGCTTGGGGTGGTAGGGGGGCGGCCGCACAAATTCGAACACAGGCTCCCGCATGTCTGCAAGGAGAGGGCGCCGGGTGTGGGGGCTGCCACCTGTGCCCCTTGGCTTGCCGCTCCCCCTCATCCGCTGGGTGGGGCCCGGGATGGGACTGCCCGACTAGCCTCGCAGGGGCGCTCTCCTAGAGGAGCTTCTGGGGGGCCAGGAAGTCTGTAAGCTCAGCCCCACGCCCCCCTTACCGAGAAGCTGGTGGAAGGTGTGGGTGACTGAGTCATCCCAGCGGCACTGGAAGAAGGCCAGGCCGGCCGGCGTCATAGCTTCCTGGTGATTCTTGTAGAAATCAAAAGTTCGGAAGGTTCGCTGGGCCAGCTGGTAGCTGTGAGAAAAGGGGGCGCGTTTGAGAACGGAGCAGGGGGACCAGCACCCTACCCCCCGCCCCACCTCCACAGGCAATGCTGAGAAGCCCCTGTTGCCTGCCTAGCTCAAGCCCCTCCGCCTGCCTGGGGAGAGAATAGGAAAGACCCGCCCTCCTGGGAAACTGCCTGAGCTTGGGGAGTACCCTGCTCAGGGAGTACCCTGCTCGGGGAGTACCCTGCTCGGGGAGTACCCTGCTCGGGAGTACGTGGGCGAGGCAGAGATTACCAAGGCGAGGGCCGGGTGTCCCTGGAGAAGTCGATGGGCTTGTCCTGCTTGAAGAGCAAGAAGGCGAAGCGGTGGAAGCCGGAGCCTCGGGCGGGGAAGGGGGGTAGGTACGGGCACGTCTCCTGCCCTTCGGCCACCCGGCTACCTGGGATGTTGGTTCTGCGGGAGGAGGAGTCTGTTAACAGTCACCCAGGCCGGCGGCGGCAGGGGCTGCTGCGCCAGGCGCTGCTCAGAGGCTGACACAGCTCCTGGGGAAATGCTCTTCTTCCTCTGACCCTGCGGGATGAAGGGCGGGCTTGCAGAGGAAGCAGGCGAGGGAGCCGAGCAGCCCGCTTCCTTGGCCCTGGGAGCTGCTGGGGCTGCCGGAGTTGCCGGGGCTGCTCCCCATGTTTCCTGAAGGCTCCCGGGCTTGCCGGGGGGATGGCCCGGCCTGGTCCAGGGTGGCCAGCGCACCTGCCCCAGGTACAGCTCCGAAGGGGCACCTGCCGCTCACGCTGTGGCTGAACACATGTGACAGGAGTCACGTCTCCTAGGCCCTGGCCACAGTGAGCCTGAAGTCCCAGAGCTGGGAGCCCTGCCCCCTCAGGCCAGAGGCACCAAAGGAACAGAAGGCAGCCCAGCCTGGGCCTGTCACAGCTTCCAGAGGTCACAGGGCCCCTCAGTGGTAAGGCATCTGGTGGCAGAACCCCCCAGTTTTACAGGTGAGGCCCGGAGGCCTGTGGGAGTGGCCTGGCTGCTCGTGCCCTGGGTCTGTCTTCAGCTCCTGGATTTAGGGCTGCGACCGCCTCGGGAAGGGGCAGAGGTTAACTCAAGGTCTGTGCCTGACCCAGTGCAGCCAAGACTGGGTCATGCACACGTGACTCTGTCCGGGGTGCCGGGACCTCCCCAAAGGCTACCGCCTGGGGTACTCACACCAGCCAGTGGACGTACTCGGCATCCGGCTCCAGCAGGTGTCCATCTGTGCAAAACACACCAGTGAGCTTGGGCTGGGAGGGGCCCCCAGCCCAGCCCCGCCCCGCGGAACTGAGGAACTCTCTAGCCCTGGCCCTGGCACAGGGGAGGGGACACTCACCCAGGTTGGTGAGCAGCAGCGTCCACAGGGAGCCTGGCTCTGCGTCATAGGTCACCTCTGGGGCCTGGGCAGCCTGTTGAGGGAGCGGGGGGGCCCATCGCCCCACCAGGGTCAGAAAAGGGACTGCAAACAGACCTTTCCGGAGGACAGGAGTCTGAGGGAGCCCTGGAGGAGGGGGCGCCCACTCTGACCGCCCCTCACACGGTAAACCCGGAAGTCGAAAAGAAGAGACAGGAACGGGCTGCGTAATAGAGGCCATGCCTTTACTCACACACAAACCACCCCTATGGACGCCTCCCCAAGGACTTGCCTGCGGCCTGCTCTGGGAGGGCGTGGCCACACGGCGGGCACAGGTGGGCGGTTACCTCAGTGGGTGTGACCTCGTTGCCGTGGTACACAGGCATCACTTCGTCCTCCCCCACGGCGTAGGCCACGCGCAGGGCCACCCGGGGCACGAAGGTGGCGCCGTGGAACAGGTCCCGGTACAGGCCGTAGTACTCCGCGAGGCGCTGCTTGTGGTAGGGGCCGCAGGTCCGCTCCCACTCGGCCCGCACAGCCTCCAGCGGGATGCGCGCTGGGAAGGAATGGGGGCAGCTGGGACACGGGTGGGGACAGCGACAGGCCGGGGCCCTCCCTCGGGGCGCGCTCACCTGTCCGAAGGCGGGCAGCCCGCTCCTCCTCCACGTTGGCCCGGAGCTCTCGCAGGGCCTGTCTGCGCTCCAGCAGCTGTTGGGACCGGCTGACCTTCGGAGGCGGCAGCCCGATGTCGATCTTGTCTTTGGGATCTGGGGAGGGTCGGCGTGTTGGAGAGAGTAGGTTCGAGTCCCCATCAAGCGGGCTGTTCCCACCAGGCCTTCTCACTTGCCTTGGCTGTGCTGTTAACCTGTCCCTCTCATCCACTAAACACGCCGTGTGGTCCGTTTCATCTGCTTATTATGGTGCTAAGCCAACTGGCTGCAATCTGAGACTATGTTTTCTTCTTTTCTTTATTTTTTTTAGCATATATTTTTAAAATTCATGTAAGAACTGGGGTACAGACCAGAAGTGCGGGGGTGAGAGGATCCACCAGAGACAGAGTGGGGGACAGAAGAGGCAGATTGACTGAAATACACTGCTGAGGGCAGAGAGGTCCGCCGCGCCATGTGGTCACCTCTGGCCGGTGGCAGGGATCAAACTTGCCCTGCAGTGGCTGCAGTTTGCTTCATAGTGCGTTGCTTAACCCACTGCGCCACCAGGGGACGGGGCTCTTTCTTCTTTTACAGATTTATTTATTTATGCACACAAGAGCTGGGGTACAGGCCAGAGTCGCCGGAGATGAGAGGATTCCCCAGAGACAGAGCGGGGAGCAGAACAGGCAGACGGACTGAAACACACTGCTGAGGGGAGCAGCGGGGAGACAGGAGCGGTCTGCTGCACCACGTGGGTCCCCTCCCTGGCTGGGGATCGAACTCTTGCTGCTGTGCCGCAGCTACCTCACAGTGCGGTGCTCAACCCGCTGTGCCACCAAGGAGGCCTCTGAGACTGTATTTTCTTATCACCAGACCAATCTACAATCTGTCTAGGTCAGGGGAAATTGAGGCAGGTGGTCATCCCAATTATAGTTGGGATCATTTCAAGTCTGTCCAAAGTTGACCATGGAAACACACGTGTCCTCGGTAGAACTAATACTTGAAGCTACAAGGGCTTCGGTTTACTAGACAACCATTTATATTCTAACCACTTCATTTTTTTTTTTTTTTTTAAGAGCAGGTTTATTAGGGAAAGGAACAGAAGAGTAAAGGACACAAGTGGGTAGGCAGAGCTGCCCCGAAGGGACAGGTGTGCTGAGAGGCTGCATGGCTGCAGGTGGCGGCTTAGAGGAGAGCTGCCTTCACTGAGGGAGGTCAGTGAAGTGAAGCCTCAGCATGGTGCCGGTCATGGGCAGGCAGGAGGCTGCCGCCCTGCAAAGGAGAAAGTTAGTGAGGAGGAGCACCTGCATAGTCACAGGTGGGCAGTAAGATGGCTGTCTACATTCTAACCACTTCAGTCCAGTTTACTGGACAACCATTTACATTCAAATTTGGCAGGTGCAGGTAGGGCCTGACAGCATTTCTTACAAGCTCCTAGGTGCCAGTGCTGCTGGTTCCACAAGCCCTAGAAAACTTTCAATCCAAAAGTTTTGCCGTTTTCTTTGGTAAGATGCACTGACCCGGGGCCTCCCTGGTGGCGCAATGGGTTAAGCACAACACTGTGAAGCAAATCGCAGCCATTGCAGCATGAGTTTTATCCCTGCCGCTGGCCAGAGAGGTGACCCACGTGGCACGGCAGACCTTTCCTGCCTTGCCCGCTGCTCCCCTCAGCAGTGTGCTTCAGTCAGTCTGCCTGTTCTGCTCCCCACTCTGTCTCTGGTGTCTTCTCTCACCCCCCACACCTCTGGCCTGTACCCCAGTTCTTGTATGCATAAATAAATAAATCTTAAGAAAAAAAAAAAGATGCATTAACCCTTCACCATATACAGCTTTAGTCTAAGAATTCCAATGGACCATGACCTTGAATCCTCACAGTATTTTTGTGGCATAGATCCAATCATCTTAATTTACAGTAGAGAAAACGGAAGCTCAGAGAAGTCACTCTAGGATGTTGACTTCAGGTTAAATTCCATGCCACAAGGGACTGAGGTGATGGTGCACTGCTGAAATGGTGACCACAACTGATGTCAAATATATACAAATAAAGGGGGAAAAATTCCATACCAGTGTCCTTCACCACTAAAAAAAGGGATTCATTCTGAGAAGTGTAAGCTGCTCAAGGAGGGCAGGTGTCTGAGTCACCTGGTTCACGGCTTTCACCCTTGTTCAGCAAAGCATTGTGGTCCTTGCCCACCTAAATGCCATGCCTTTAGCAGGTGCGAGGAGCTAATGGTGACCAAGACCCCGGCTCTTACGGGGCTTAGAATTCGGGAGGAAAGTAGTGAAAAGTCAGGATACAGCATGGTGAGGACTGCATATACAGGATTTTCGGTGCACAGAGAAGAGCGTTCTAACCCAGAGGTGGGGGTGTCAGGAAAGGATTTTCGGAGTGAGTACTTCCAAGACAGAACTCTGACAGCGATCCAAGCCGGGGCCCCCAAGAGGTGTGACAAATTCCGCTGGGACCATTGTGAACAGCGAGAGCAGGGAGGCCTCCTCCTCCAGTGTACACCAAGGTCGGCAATGATCGGGGAGGGCGCTGGAGGGACCCCCGAGGCCCGAGGCCACAGCCCCTGCTCCAGTCGCCCCGCACCTGACGTCTCCACGAAATGCTCCCGATAGGTCCGCCACCAGTGCGGGGCCCGCGCCTCCTGCTCCGCGCGGCGCCGGTAGCGGTCGAAGCTTCGGTACTTCTCCAGCCGGTCCAGGTTGCTCACGTCGATGTCCTCATTGGGCATCGGCCCCAGGGGGGCGGCCCGGCGGCTCAGGGAGGCTGCGGGCAGACAGGGGGACGTCAGGCCGGTTCCGGCCCGGCCCGCGGACGCCGGGGGCGACCACTGGCTCGAGCTCCAAGGGTTAGGGCTGTGCCGGGACCTCGGAGGGTTCTCCGCCCTCAGACCTCTCACCCGAGGTGCTGAAGCCTCGCCACGTCCGACTGCCAAGCAGCGCCGCTCGCCAACAGGGCGCCGCCATCTTGCCCCAAGTCGGCGCCGCCGCTCTCAGGACCCCGCAGTGGTGGCCAGAGCAGCGCCTGAAAGCCCTTCAGAAGCCCCGCCCCTCCAGGCCCCGCCCCCAGCGAGTCTCGCCCCGTCAGGCCCCGCCCCCGCGAGCCTCGCCCCCGTCAGGTCCCGCCCCGCCCGCGCCCCAGGTCCCTTAAGTCCCCGCGAGCAGTTCGGGTCCTTGACACCCGGGGGATGGCGCACATGGGGACGGTCGGTCGGGCCGGGCTGCCGTCCCGATCAGCGAAAGTCCGCGAAGCCACCCATCAGACCCCCAAAGTGGCGCCCGGTGGAGCTGCAGAGGGGCGCGGCGGGGGGCGCAAGTGCTTTTGGAGTCAGATTCTCTTCTCTTTTGGAGATGACAGCAGCAACCTTGGATCGAACGAGTCCTACACAGAACTCTAACTGCGGTGGACGTGATTGCTTTTCAATGCCTCTAATGTCCTGTTACATTTTACAAAATTAAATTTTGTTAATTTTCTTTTACGTAGTTGACGATAATGGGTCTTCTGAATTATAAACATGGCCCATCGGGTTTACCTCCCTCCTCCCCACCCTCAGTTCCCTGCAGGTAAAGGCTCAAACTCTAACAGCATTACAAAGCCTAAATGACCACCTCGAACACTGAGCTCACCTCACCACTCTGGGAGGTCGAGTTGTGTGGATTTCTCTCTGCACCTGTTCCCCTTCTGCATCAGGTGACCTGCTGGACCCTCACCCTCAGGACCCTGCCTCCTCTTTGCAGCGTGCATTCGGAGGAGGCCCAAATGCCAGGCTTCCAGAGTTCTCAAGGGCACCGCGCCTCCCTTCTGGGGAGGACCGAACCCCTACAGCCCGAGTGCATGCTACTCCAGGATGACTAACTTTGAAATCTGGCCCCCCAGACCCGGGCCCTGTTCTAGGCTGTGCCGCTTTAGGCAAGTTATTCAGCTCCCTGGGCCTCTGTCGCTTTGTCTGTGAAGTAGGGTGATGATCACCCTCTCCTGGGACGGCCAATCTGCAGGTGAGGCGCTCAGGGCTGCGGAGGGCGTGTGGCCAGTGACCCTGCCAGCTTCCCCGCAGACGACAAGGCCGCAGGGCCGACACTCGTAAGCAGTAAGCGCAAACTCTGATGAGCTGTGACAGGCAAGGACCCAGGTGAGGAGAATACCACAATACCGGCCAGGGGAAGGCTGTAAACTGGTGGTCAGGGAAGGGATCTGAAAGGGCAGACACAAGACCGCTGTGTCCCCCAGCATCGTCCCCCTGCCTTCTGTGCACCCCACATTTCCCTCTGATAGAAGGCGGTGTCACTGGCTGACAGAAGCCGCTTTGCAAGTGACTGCCTTTATTAGTGGGGCCCCCAGGTCTTGGGGCTCCCGGGGACAACCCCTCCAGCTGGCCTTGGCACACTGCCCACAGGAGGATAAGGACACGGGGGCAGCAGCGGGTAGGGAGGGGCCCTGGGGCTACCCCACACTACGGCCCAGGCCAAAGGCTCTGGCTCTGTCATCTTCATTCCCGCACAGCTGTGGCTTCATGGCCGGAAACGGCACCTGTCCGGCCTGCAGGTAAAACCTGCCTAGGCATCAAGACTGCCCCCTGCCACTCCCACCCCCTTGGCCAGGGGCTAGAAGGCCCTTCAAAGTGTGTGGATCAGGGGCCTCCCTGGTGGCGCAAGTTCAGTCTCAGCACTATGAAGCTGTCCAGCCACAGCAGCGCGAGTTCGATCCCCGGCCAGGGAGGGGACCCACAGGGCGCAGCAGACCTCTCCTGCCTCCTGCTGCTCCCCTCAGCAGTGTGTTTCAGTCCGTCTGCTTGTTCTGCTCCCCGCTCTGTCTCTGGTGACTCCTCTCGCCACCCACACCCCTGACCTGTACCCCAGCTCTTGTGTGCATAAATAAATAAATCTTTAAAAAACAAAAGAGCAAAATGTGCGGACTGACTGGTCCCTATTCAGAAGGCACTGGGCATGGTCTGGCCCGTCAGAAAGGGAGGGGAGGAAGCTGCTTGGAGCTTCCCTCGAGAGGACCCCGGAAGAGGTTCAGGCAAAGAGGCGCCAAGCCATCTGCCTGTGGGGAAGGGCAGGGCCCCGTGTGGGTCAGACCCTCGGAGCTGAGCTGGGCGTCCCTGGGGCAGGGGGCCCGAAGCTGCGGCCGACAGTGCGTGGCGGCCACCTGGAGGCACGGGGTGCGTCTGCCTCAGCTGGAGCGCTCGGGAAGAAGGCGCTGGCACCGTGTCCACAGGAACAGCTGTAATCAGGCCGCTGGCCCTCCCCGGGGCACCCCCTCCTCTGGCCAGGCAGGCAGGGGTGGTGGGGAAAGCGGGTGTGAGGCCTCGGCGAGCGGGGCAGGGCCCTCAGGCTGAGTGGGGCGTCACGTTGTAGGTGGCTTTCCTCAGGGTGTCCAGGAAGAACTGCTCGTTCTCCAGGAAGTCTCGATCCTGAAAGGCAGACGGGGCGCGGCAGTCGCCCCCAGCTCCCTCCCCAGTCCTTCCTGGCTCTGGGGAGCAGCAGGGGCCACGGGAGAGCGCGAGAGTGCAAGCGCACAAGTGACCAAGAGCCCGCGGTGGTGGCGGCCTCCAGTTAGCTCGTGGCTTCGCCCACTGCAGCCTCAGAGTCCCCGCCCGCGTGTGAGCTGGCGCACTCCCGTGTGGGAGGGTAGAACCGTGAGCCCCTCAGCTCGCAGGCGGCGCCCCCTGAGTGACAGCTGCCGTTGTCATCACAGGTCACCGTGCGGCCCAGCCGGTGACACAGGCACTGAGCCCAGGCCAGAAGGGGGTCTCCGATGAGACCCAGGGGCACACGAGGGCCTCAGGCCTAGGGGGCGCTGGGACGGGAGTGCTGGGGGGGCTGGGGCAGGCCTCCGCGCTGCGCTGGACTCTCACCTGCTCGGCCGTGTGCTTCAGCAGCACCAGCTTGGCGTAGAGGTTCGAGGGGCCCAGGCCGGCAGGTGGCTGACTGCACAGAGGGGCGGGAGCAGGAGCCACGACAGCTGGAAAGAGGGAGGAGGAGGTCAGGGGGCTCCTAAAGGGGGGCTGCTGGATGCTCCTGGGGCCAGACCCCAATTCTTTTAAGATTTATTTATGCACACAAGAGCTGGGGTACAGGCCAGAGGTGTGGGGGGGGTGGGGAGAGGAGTCCCTAGAGACAGAGTGGGGAGCAGAACAGGTGGATCCACTGAAACACACTGCTGAGGGGAGCAGCGGGGAGGCAGGAGAGGTCTGCTGCGCCCTGTGGGTCCCTCCCTGGCCGGGGATCGAACTCGCGCTGCTGTGGCTGCGGCTGCTTCCTAGGGCGGCGCTCCACCCGCTGCGCCACAGGGAGGCCCAGGCCCCACTCTCTAAGGCCTCTCTGAAGGCCCCGGGCTCTGACGTGACCAACGCTAGCACCTAAGGAAGACAATCGGGCAAAGCTGCACGATGCAGACACAGACCCCACTGAGGCGCTGCTCATCTTAGTGAGGGAAACAGCCATTAACCAGGGAGTGGGTAAAGGCCAGGGACCCGCCTCATCGTGGACAGTTACGCGATGTATGTTCCTGAACGAAAACCACCGAGACGGAAGCACGTGCTGTGATCTCTGTTGGAAGCCCCCGGCGCCTGCAACGAGGCGGCCTTCGGCGCGGGGCTCTGGGGACCGGAGGGTGGGGCTGAAGTGCTTTTAACGTCTGAAGCCACTTACCGCTCAGGCTGGGGGCCTTGAGGAGCAGCCCCAAGGGGTTGGAGGGCAGGTTCTGCCGGACCCGGTCCAGCTGGATCCGTTGCTGGGCCAGGCTCAGGTGCTCCTGTCCCAGGGCCCCCAGAGAGGGCACACGGTGAGGGTGGGAGCGGGGAGGGGGGCGCGGGGGGAGGGGGTGGGGAGAGCCTTGCCTGGTGCACGTGCTGCTCCTGCTCCCGCAGCTGCTCCTGCTGCTGCTGCACCAGCTGCAGCCGGGCCTGGTGCTGCGAGCGCACCTGCTGGGCCTCCCGGAGCGCCTGCTCCCCCTCCTTGTACTTCTCCGAGGCCACCTGCGGGAGCCACGGGTCAGTGGGCCGGCGGGGCCCAGCGGCGCGCGCCCACCCTGCTCTGGGCCGCAGCACGGGCACCTGGCTCATGTCCTCCACCTCCTGGGTGCGCAGCCGCAGGCGCTGGGCCGCGGCGCTGACTCGCTCCTGCTCCAGCCTCAGCTCCTGCCGCGCCCGCTCCAGAGCCTCCCTCTCGGCCGCCAGCTGGTCCTCTCTGGCCCGGAGCTCGCTGGCCCTGACCTTGAGCTCCGCCTGCTCCTGCAGCCAGAAAGTCCTCGCTGCGGTCTCCTCAGGGAGTGGGGCGCGCTCTGCCCGGGTTTGGGGGCGCCTTGCTGGCCCTGCCAGGTGGTGATTCTGGCAGGAGGGGACAGGGCCTCCTCCCCCAGGCTCGAGCCCTCTGAACCCCAAGGTCCATTTTTCGAGAGCATCTAAGTTACGGGGACACGCTGAGGACTGGGTGAGGAGTGGGGGAGTCACGGGGGACGTCACGGGGAGCCGCTGGGGGACGCGACAGGCTGGGAAGACGTCATGGGCCTGGCCTCCTCTCTCCGGGGCTGCCGCTGCCCCAGAGGCTCGGGCCCTACCTTGGCCAGGCTGATGAGGGTGGCCTCCCGCTGGCTGTCCGCCTGCAGCGCCCGCTCGGCCTCGCGCTCCGCCCGCTCCTTGCTCAGCTTCTGCTGCGCGTAGAACTCGGCCCACTCGGCCGCCAGGCACCGCCGCTCCTCCCCACACTTGTGCATGACGGATTTCTGCTCCTCCAGCAAGGCACTCTGGGGCGGGGCGGGCGGGCAGGGTGAGCGCCCGGGGCGCCCCGTCCCAGCCGGGAGAGACCTGGGCGCGGCGTGGCCCGACTCACCTTGGCCCTCTCCAGCTCCTCCCGCTCCATGGCCATCTGCTGGGCCGTGACCTTCCTCTGCTCCTCCAGGGCGCGCTTCGTGGACTCCACCTTGGTCTGCTCGGAGTTCACCCGCCAGCGCTCCTGCAGGCGGGCGGGGCTCAGAGCAGGCGCCCCCACGCGGCTGACCCCCAGCAGGCCCTAGTGCTCCCTGGGGAGCTGTGCTAAGCCCCCCACACCGCCCATGTGGCTGGGCCACAAACACCCCCTTTCCAGAGGTGCCAAATCGGGGTGCCCAGGACAGCTGCCAGGGCCCAGACACCGGATTCGCCGCAACAGACACGCCTGCTGGGGAAGGACGGCTGAGGTGCGAGAGCAGTGCTGCCCTGCTCCCCACAGCGCCAGCAGCAGCGCCCTGCCTGCCGGGGCTGAGGAGCTGGCTTGGCCCAGGCAGCGCTTAGCACAGCTACCCGTGAAGGCCGGAGGGCAGCTCCCAAGGCGAAGGTGTGAAGGCCTCTGTCTGCAGGGTACACGTGACTCATCTGTGGTCACGTCTGGCTAGTGGGTAACTTTCCCTTTCGTATTTTGCCTGTATTTTAGTATTTCCCAGTGAAATGTTTCATGTTACAAGGTATTGCTTATTTTTAAACTATTTCATTTTTGTGTGGAAGAACTGGGGTGCAGGCCAAAGGTGAGGGGACCAGAGATCGAGCGGGGAGCAGAACAGGCAGACTGACCCAAATCCACTGCCGAGGGGAGCAGCGGGGAGGCACGAGAGGTCTGCTGCGCCCTGTGGGTCCCCTCCCTGGCCGGGGATCGAACTCAGGCGGTTGAGGTGAGCCTTCATGGTGGTAAGGCTGAGACTTAACCCCTAGGCCACCAGGGAGATCCCCAAGGTATTCTGAAAAGAATAAAATCTGCTGTGGCCTCCCTGGTGGCGCAGCAGGTTAAGCACGGCACTGTGAAGCATCTGCAGCCACTGCAGCGCGAGTTCGATCCCCGGCCAGGGAGGGACCCACAGGGCACAGCAGACCTCTCCTGCCTCCCCGCTGCTCCCCTCAGCAGTGTGTTTCAGTCCGTCTGCCTGTTCTGCTCCCCGCTCTGTCTCTGGTGAATCCTCTCACCACCCTGGACTCTGGCCTGTACCCCAGCTCTTGTGTGCATAAATAAATCTTTAAAATAATAATAAAAATAATAAAAAAAAAAAAAGAGAATAAAATCTGCTGACATAGGAAAGATGTACAGGGAGTTCGGAAACGGGGCTGCTGCAGCTGAGAAGGTGGGGGCATCTCCCCAGTGCCAGCAGCACCGCTGAGGTGACAGAGCCCTGCGCTGGAAGGCAGCTGGGGCGCTCTGGAGGGGAGGTGGGGCCTGTGCGGAGGCAAGAGGCAGGCTGGGGCGGGGCGGGGTGCGGCGGGGGGCGGGCCCACCTGCTCCAGCAGCCGGCTCTGCTCATTGAGCCGCGCCTCCATCTTCGCGATGACCTCCTGCAGCCGGCCGCGCTCTTCCTCCATGTCGCGCTGCTGCAGGCCCAGCCGCTCCTGCAGCGCTGCGGAGGCCCACAGGGGCTCAGCGCCCGCCCGCCCCCCCCACGCGCTGTGCTGGAGCGGGAGCCGGACGCGCGGCGCGTACCTCGGAGCTGCTCGTCCCGCTGCCGCATGCCCAGCTCCCGCTCCTGGGCCGTGCTGGCGTGCGAGGCCTCCACGCGGGAGGAGAGCTCGTTGAGGCTGCTGGAGAACTTCTCCATCTGCTCGATGATGCCGTTCAGCGACCTGGGCGAGGACGGGGTCACCCTGGCCGGGGGCCTGGCGCCAGCCCCCCCCTCCCCCCCCCCCGACGGGCCGGCCCCGCGGGGCACGTACCTCGTGTGGGAGGTGGCGCTGGTGACCGCGTCGATCTCCCGGTCCTTCAGCAGCTTCAGCCGCTGCAGCTGCTCCTCGTGGTCCGTGCGCATGGCCAGGATGGAGGCCCTGCGGGCAGGCGGGAGTCCTCGCTGAGCAGGGCCGGGGGACACCAGCCGGGGGCACCACGCACCTCCGCACCCCTCCGCACCCCGTCCGCGCCTCCCGGCCCCTCCTCCTCCGGGCACTGCCTCGGTCTCCCGGCTCCTCTGCTTTAACGCTCCGGGGCCTCAGCGCCTTGCCGACTCTAAGCGGGAGGGCTCTTCTGCGGCGCAGCAAAGGGCTCTTGAAGCCGGGCCGGCGAGCCCACAGTCCTTTGCGCGCAGCCCGGCTCAGGGGTGTTAAAAGGCCGGCTCTGCCGCTGACCAACCCCCTACCTGCCCCTGCCTAGTTCTGCTCTCGGTTAGGAAAGCGGATGCTCCGGGCACAGCAACACCCCCGCCCCGGGCCCGCCTGGCCTCCAGGTCCGGCTAGAGGTCAGGCAGGCCAGCGTCTCACTGGGCTTGGTGGCTCTGGGCGGCTTCCTGTGGGCCTGGCCCGAACGGCCAGTGACCTGCGGGTCCTGCCTGGGGTGCCCCCTCGGGGACCGGCTCCCTACTGTTGGGGGGTGACAGGCCACAGCCCTCAGCCTCCTTTGGCCTTCCCCCAGACGGAGAGGGGTCGAGTGTGGCTCAGGTCCGAAAGCAGGGCTGAGAATCGGCCTCCTCCCGCCACGCTCCGAGCCAGCCCGGCCCTCACCGCTGCAGCTCCTGGAGCCGCTCCATCTCCTGGTCTCTCTCTTGTGTGGCCGCCGCCAGGCGCCGCTGGTGCTGGGCCGTGAGCTCGTTGCGGGCCTGCTCAGCCTCCTGGCAGTGTGCCAGGTACCGGGCCGCCAGCTCCTCGTTCTCTCTCTGCAGCCGCTCCTCCCGCTGCTGGTAAGACGTCTCCAGCACCCTGACGCGGCTTCTGCCGACACACCGGCCGTGGGGCTCGGGAAGCTGCCTCCCGGGGGCGGCTGCGAGCGCGCCTGGGCAGGGCAGGCCCGAGGGCGCGGCAGGAGCCCGGGTACCTGTGGGCCTTCTCGATGAGCTCCAGGTCGGCCTGGTGGCGCTGCTGCAGGCTCTCCAGCAGCAGCTGCAGCTGGGCCCGCTCCAGCTCCAGCTTCCTCACCTGGAGGCAGTGCGAGGGACATGGTGGGGAGCGGGCTCCTCAGAGCGGGGGAGCCCTCGTGCCGCCTTCCTATCCCCCCGGCCCTCACCTGGGCCTCCAGCTCGGCCAGCCGGGCCTGACTCTGCAGAAGCTGCACCTGGAGCTCATCCGTGCCGCTCTGGAGCTGCGTCCGAGCGGCCAGGAGCTGCTTCTGGTAGCCCGTGCCAGGCAGCAGGCTCCACGCCAGGGCCTCTGGGAGCAGGGGCTGTGGGGGAGCGGGAGAGATGCTTCCGGTCAGCTAGGGGGCAGGGGCCTCGTGACCTCTGGCCCTCTGTGCTCACGGCACTCCTGGGCCTGTGCCCGATCTGAGGCCGCAGAAAGGGACAAGGCCGTCCACGAAGAAGCCAAGGACAGGGGAGAGGCCCACGGACACCGCACCTGCCATCGGGTCTGGCTGGGACGCCCCTCGCCCCTCAGGACGAGATCCTTCCGAGCAGAGCCCCGGCCGGGCGGGTCTGACATCCTGTGTTAACCCTCTAGCTCTGAGGCCGCCCACACCTGCCGTCTCCCAAAGGTGTTGTGGGTTCCAGGACATGCTCCCGGGGATGCAGGGGGGTTAGGCCTCCGGAGGCCCAGAGGCCAGGGGTGACCCCACACCTGAGAAGGGGGTAGCAGCAGCTGGCGGGGGGATGGCAAGGACGGAGGAGGCTTTCCAGAGGAACAGCAGCCCTACAGCGCTGCCTTCTGCCGGGCGCCTTCCCGCGGCTCTGGCCGGGCTGCCCCTGCTTCCACACCGGGGGGGGTGAACCAGCACCCAGCCCTGCCTGGGAATGGCAGCCACAGGCTGAGGAGCGTGTGTGTGGGGGGGAGGGAGGAGTGCCACGCTCCTGCCGCCACACACGCTCCTGGCAGGTGGTCGGGCGAGCCCCGGCCTGGTCTCCCCTCCCTACCTGGACAGGCGCAGAGAGCCCCGGGGGCTCCTGGGAGCTCGGGAGGCCGACAGCAGCGGTGGCAGGCTCTGGAATATCAACAGCACAGAGGTGAGTAGAAGGCTGAAGGGGCCCGGGGGGCCTGTGTGTGACGGGGGAGCTTCGCTTCACTTATCTCAGGGGGCCCCCCCCGAGAAGCTTGAGCTTCTTCCTCGCCCAGAGTTCAACCCCCAAACAGCAGAAAACAAACCAGCGCTGGGGAGGTCTCCAGGGGCCGCTCCCTTCTTCGCCTCACCTGCGAGGGGGGCCGGGGCATCCTGCTTCTGAGGCTGGAGGGGGCTGAGGACACAGGGGTGGGGTGACGGGGTGAGCAGCCCTCTGGACAGGGAGTGGGGGACCGGGGCACAAGTTGACATGGTCAAGTCAGGCTCAAAGTGCTGATGGGAAAGGCGGGGCGTCTCGGAGCAGTGGGGGAGACGGGGAGTGGGGCTAGGAAGCTCTTTACCCCAGGGCCTGGTACCAGCCCTGACCCTGTCCGTCCAGAAGGCCGCGCCTGCCCCCTCACTGTGCCGTACCCCGAGGGGGCGGGCCTGGCAGGCGGCTTTTGCGCTGCTGCCTCTGGGGTCCCTCCTGTGGCAGTGGTGGCGACGTGCTCCGGGCCTGTCGAGCCGGGCCCCGGCTGGCTGTGGAGGAGTGTGCACTGAGGGCGTGGCAGGCCGGCGCGGCCAGCTGCAGAAGGGCCAGGACAAAGCCACAGGCAGCCTCTCCACTTCCCTCTGTCTCCTCCTGCTCCCGCTGCCCGGTCTTGCCGTTCTCCCACCCGAACCCTGGGACTCGTGGGTCTCCCCCACCTTCCAGACCCCTTTCCTGTCTCAGCAAGCGCCACAGCGCAGCGTGTGGACACTGACCATTGGCCAGCGACAGATCGAGGAAGATGACCGGCCGGTCACAGGCACAAGGTGAAGTTCAAGTTCAAGGCCTGGTTTTGGCTCTCCCAACCTCACAGTGGCTCTGCTTCATGTCCCAGTTCCAGTGACCTCATTCCACCAGCCAGGGGGTGACAGCCCGCCCTCACAGAAGCGCCCACGTCACCTCCCCTTCGCGCTGGCTCTGGCTGTGTCTGGCCGCTCCCTCTGGGCCAGCCCAGCGTTTGCAGCGCCCCGCCGCCCTTGGGCGTCACTCTGGCACCCTGCGGCTGCCAGGCCACCACCTTCTCTGGAAACCTCAGCTCCGCGCGCTTCACTTACATGGGCCGGACGGCGGAGGCACCCGCACCTTGGGCGCTGGGCTCCCACCAGCTCCAGGGCGCTGTGGGCAGTGCCCCAAGGCCTGTGGCACCTGGCGGGAGCCGACATTCCCCGCAGAACCCAGAGACGGAGAAGCAAAGCTGCCGGGTTCTTCCCCCGCCAGACACGCAGCCAAGCTGATACCTGCTGGAAGGGGGGAGGCCGGCCCCCGCCGGCCCCGAGGCGAGGCGCTGCTCTCGGGCCAGACCCTGGGCCTTCTTCCGCGCCAAGGCGTGGCTCAGCCAGTCCTCCTCCTCTTTCTCCTCAGGTGCTCCCGGCCTGGATGCTGGGCTGGCTTCGGCCGGGGACCCCAGACCCTTGGTGGGTGCTTTTGCCCCTGCGGAGGGGGGCAGCCCGCTGGGGGCCAGTTGCTGGCTCCCAGGAGGGGGAACGGCGTGGGTGGGGAGCTCCGAGCCTCCCCTTTCAGCTTCTTTGGTGGGGGAGGGAGGGAGCAGGTCCGAATCATCATCCTTGAGGCCCAGCCAGTCAGCACCTCCCTTCCTGGGGTGGAGGGGGCTGGATGTTGCCGGGGTGCTCTGTTTGGAGCCTGCTTCTCTCTTGGGCTCTGCACCACCTTCTGCTAAGAACCTACTTCAAGACAGAAGGGAGGGGGGTTTAAGGCGGGAGCCAGGGCCTCAGCGCCCCCTGCTGGGCAGTGAGCGTGAGGCGGGCAGCTACACAGCGGAGGGCTGGGCTGTGAGCAGGCCGCACTTCGGACTGCTGAGCACAGGCCTTGCACCCAGAGACCCGGCGGGATTCCCACCAGGGCCCCATATCCTGGGAAAATTTAGTGGCGACGAGGTTTTCAGTTTTCTACCGACTCATTCCGTCTCAGACCTGTTGGCTGATTCGGCCATCAGCGGTGGTGGCAGGCCGCTGGGTTAAGAAAACTTCGGGACGGGGACACGCCAGTTTGTGAGGGGGGTCACTCAGACAGGAGAGTGCTCAGGGACCCCAGACACTGGCTGAGAGGCCCCCCGAGGGGGAACATCAGCAGCCGCTGGGCTGAGTCAAGGGCAGCGGGAGTTCTCTGTAACTTTGAAACTTTCTCAACAAAAAGTTTAAAATAGGGCCTCCCTGGTGGTGCAGCGGGTTGAGCACCACACTGTGTGGCTGGCGCAGTGAGTTCGATTCCTGGACAGGGAGGGGACCCATAGGGCGCAGCAGACCTCTCCTGTCTCCTCGCTGTTCCCCTCAGCAGTGTGTTTCGGTCCATCTGCCTGTTCTGCTCCCCACTCTGTCTCTGGTGAATGCCCTCTCACCCCCTGCACCTCTGGCCTGTACCCCAGCTCTTCTATGAAAAAATCTTATAAAGTTCAAAATAAGCACCAGGAGAAGAGACCCCAAATTTAGAAAACTCCACCTACGAGCTTTCTATCCGGTGACTGAGCGTTCTGAGAACCCCCCAACCCAAGAGCCAGAGGCAGACCGGAGACGGCTGCGGAGGTCACAGCAGAGGCCGGGGCAGTGTTCCTGGGGGCAGTGTTAGGGGTCTGCCCCCCCCCCACCCCGGGGTTGTGTATTCCTCAGCCAGATGGGCGATTCTGGCTTTCAGGGCCTTCAGGCGGAGCCTGGCTACCTCCCTTTTCTCCACAGAGGAGGGGCGGGGGCCAGACTCCCGACCCAGCTCCACACTCAGCCTGGACCGCTGCCCTCAGCACCTGCGGGGCCCAGTGTCTGAGCCCAAACCAGCCTGAGTGGGGAGGCAGGCGGCTGGTCTCCCTCTGGGCAAAGCCCCCGCAGGCCTCCTTACCTGACTGACTGCCGGCGGGACTGCCGGCCCTCGGCGGAGCCCGCGGAGGGCTGGTAGGCCCCGAAGGTGAAGTCCTCGTCTGCCCAGGTATCTTCTTTGTCTGTGAATGCAGGAGCCTGTGGTCAAACTCTTCTGCGCTGCAGAAGTCGGTTTGCAACAAGCTGGCTCCAAGCAGGACCAGAAAAGGTGGGGTGCCTTGGAGGAAGCAGGGGTGAGGGGCCGGGCAGCAGTGCCCAGAGGTTCACTGGCCCGTCCCAGGCACCCTCGCCAGAGGCCGTGTGCTGAGTGGGTCACGGGGGCTGCTCTGGACAGAGGCCTGTGGGCCGAGGCTTCGAGAAATGCTGATCCAGAGCCGTGTTTCTCAAACTGTGAGCCACCACCTAGCAGCAGGTCCGGTGCGCGCCCGAGGTGTTCATACCCCGACGGGCACTGAGCGTGGCCCAGCCTCGTGACGCTGCCTCCGGTGACGAGCGCATGAGGGCTGTGTGGGACCCTGTTTCTGAGGACGGGCTGGGGCCGGGCCCTGGTTGGGGCCTCCCTCCTGGCCCGGCCCCGCCAGCACCTCACCCTGTGGTCCCTGCGGTCTCTGGTGTTTCCTCTCCAGCTTGAAGTCCCTGTGCTCTCCGGTGCCCGGGCGGGCCAGGAGCCTGGGGACGGTGCCTCGGCCCAGCAGCTCGTCCAGCTTGGAGCGCGCGGGCCGCGGCCCCTCCCTGCAGGACGGGACCCAAGGTTGGCTCTGTGAAAGGCGGACCCCTGGGGGCCCCTGGGGCAGCAGGCCGGCCAGGGGCTCACGCTCAAGGCTCCTTACTGGTCTCCCGCCCGCCGCCGCTCTGCTTCGGGGCTGTCTCCGAACCCCAGCGTGGCCATGATGTCGTCCCCGTCGTCGAACAGCGACTCCTTCTTCCGGACGGGCGTGTCTCCGGGCGTCAGAGGGACGGCGGGCCCTCGCGACGGAACACGCGCCCCTGGGCCCTCAGCCTGGGCATCACCTGCGGTATCCGAGCGGTGCGTGGGGGGTGCCTCGCACCCCGGCCTGCGGGTGGGGTGCACGCGCAACCACCGCGTCGGGTCTGCCCACCCGCCCGACCGCTTGTCTCCACAGACCGACGGGGCTGAAGCTGGGGCCCCACCCAGGCAATCCGCCCCCGGGGGGGTCCTAGGGCGCTCCCCACCTTGCTCCCTGACGGGCGGCAGGCTCTTCGCCGCGGCCAGTGGACGCTCGGCCCCAGGCTTCCTGGCCAAGTCCTCGTCTTCCTCGTCGGAGAGCAGGCCTGCCAGAGGGTCCTCCAAGCCTGGCGGCCGGAAGGGAACGCGCGGGTGAGAAGACGGGGCTTGTCGGGAAAGCAGCCTGCTGGGGGCGCTGTCCGCTGCCCTGGCTGCCGACCCGCTACAGCGCAAACGCCCGGGGGGCCTGGGGGGGCTGGGGCAGGGGTCTCCGATCCGGACCAGAGGGGGCTGGGCCTGTGCTGCGGAGGGCGTGCCCGTGGGCCCCGACGCTGCCATGGAGTGATGCCACCAAGCGCTTGCACGCGCTCCTGAGGGAAAGGGAACTTTTCCTCTGCTTTATAAGGTCTTCGGTGTGACATCTGGCTTCCTGGCCCTTGCCTGTAATTCCCCAAACGTCCCAGCCAACACAACACAACGAGCCCACCCTGGTTCTCCATCGTGGCGCCAGCTGCCTGCTCCTCTGATCTATGCAGAGCCCTGGCGGCGGGCGGGCAAGCAAGGGTTACCCCGCTGTTCCACTGGGAAAACTGGGGGGCCCAGCCAGCAGGCCTACGGTACCTTCAAAAGAGAACTTCCTGTACTGGTGCCCAAAGGGAGGAGACGGCTTGGTGGGAACAGCGCCCCCTGCAGGAAGCAAAGGGAAGACAAGGTCGTGGTTGTGGTCTGTCCCAGCTGAGGGTCTCCCGCTGCACAGGGGGGGGAGGGGGGAGGGGAGGTGGGGGTGGGGGGAGCCCTGGGACAGAGTGCCCTTTTTCCTGGAGCGCTGAGTGGCACGGGATGCCCCTCCGCCTTCTCACGTGAGGTTCTGGAAGTTACCGCCGGTGCCCACTCACAAGCCACTCTCAACAGAGAATGGGTTTGGGAGACGCTCGCGCCATAACATTCTCCGGTTTGACGCCACTGCTTCTCCAGGAGGGGCCGGGCTGGACTTAGGGATGCTGGAAGGGGATCCCCCGCGTCCCCACAGCGTCTCTAACGCGAGGTGCCCTTTCCGGCACCACTTTCTCACTGACATACCAGCAGGCCGGGGACTGCTCGGCAGCTCTTCTTTCCCAGAGCCCTTTGCGGCTCGTTTGCTTGAGCCTGGAGCAGATTTCTGCAGATCTAAGATATCAGCATCCATGTCATCCAGATCCTGGAAAAGGAGGAAGGAGAAAAAGCCCAGCGCTGCTCAGCTGCGGGTGCTAGTCACTGGCGTGACTCCACTGACGCTGCGGACACGCGGGGACGTGGGTGGAACCGCCCCGCGGGGCTATGGGCTAAGGGCAGATGGGGGGGGGAAGCTCGCAGTCCGCACATCGCCAGTCGCCTCTTCCTCGCAGCTGCTGCCTGGTGCTAGAGGGGGGGGGCACAAGAGACCTGTTCTTTTGGGTCCCAAAGGGCTAAAGTGAGGGTGCCGTCTCAGCCTGGGGACTGTGGTAACATGGGTAAGGCAGAGGGGGCAGGGGCAGGCAGGAGGGTGCACCGGATGGCAGGGGCAGAGGGGGCTGAAGACACCTAAGGAGGCAGGCCCCGCTGCCGCCCTGAGCACTGTGGCGTTACACTCTTACACACTGTTCAAAACTGGCCTCTTAAAATTCTGCTGCAAGGGCTTCCCTGGTGATGCAGGGGTTAGGCACAGCGCTGTGAAGCATCCGCAGCCACTGCAGTGCGAGTTCGATCCCCGGCCAGGGAGGGGACCCACAGGGCGCAGCAGACCTTGTCTGCCTTCCCACTGCTCCCCTCAGCAGTGTGTTTCAGTCAGTTTGCCAGTTCTGCTCCCCACCCTGTCTCTGGTGAGTCCTCTCACCGCCCACACCTCTGGCCTGTACCCCAGTGCTTGTATGCATAAAAAAAAAAAAAGATTAAAAAAACCAGATGTGACTACTCCTCCCTCCTCAGCCTTGACAGCTGGAGGTGGGGGGTGGGGTGCATTACCTTCATGTCCTGGAGCAAAGCCTGCGGGTCTGCTTCGGAAACCTCTGAGACCTGAGGCCACGGGAGGGCAAGGACACAGGTTAGCCAAGGCCAGACGTCCCCGGGGCACTACCCCGGTCCTCAGGTTCTGCTGGGGCAGGGGCATGGCTTGGCTGTGGGGCACACACGGGTGTGGGAACGGGCCCAACTCACCTCCGCATCAGCACCTGCCAGGCCGGCCAGGGTGCTGAAGGCGTCGTCTTTCAGGATGGACCTGCAAAGGGCCAGAGTTGGCACCCTCCCACACCCCCAGGCACTGGATGTTTCTAAGAAAGGAGGAACGCGTTCCAGCATCACAGGAACTGGGGCAGGCCCTCTCTGGAAAAAGAGAGTTGCTGAGAGGTGCATCACTGGCCGTCCAGTGACTTTTAGCTTCTTTAAAGCACTAGAGCCCCTTTAAAAACAACCGGTCAAGACAATGGGGAAGAGAAGAAGCCAGAGCTCTGGCTAGAATAAGGGCGGCAGTGGAAAGCTCAGTTTCTTCCTATCTCTCAAGTGCCAGGGGCACCTTAGAAGAACTTCAACGAGTACCAACGAGAACTTCAGAAGTCACCATCGAGGCCATCCTTATTTTGAGGACAAGGAAATGGAAGCGAGGAGATGCTCACAAACTGGCCCGGATCACCGCGGGCCAACAGCCAGGGCCCTGGCCTGCACTTCTGTTCTCTCTCTGCTCCCTGGGTGCCTTCAGTGCCCAGGAGCTGAGGGGAGGAGGAGGAAACGAACTGGCATTCAGGGGCCACAAGAGCGAGGGGAGAGTGCCGGGAGAAGAGGCAAGAGCCGCTGGGCTGAGGTGGGTCAGGGAGTCCTGGCCAGGCCTGGCGTAAGCTGGGCTTACTTCAGTCTGGCCCTGGAGAGAGCGATTGGCGGAGCTACCCCGGTGGTGTCCTTGGCACGCGAGGCAAGTTTTCCAGGCTTCTCAGGAAGTGGGTCTGGAATGCAAAACAGAAGAGTCGTCACTCTGCTAGAGAGTCTGAACCAAACACACGAGGACCGCCTGCTCTCCACCGAGCGCTCGCCCAGACCTGTGTTCTGAAAGGAGGCCCTTGGGCAGGTCCTGACTTTATCCTTTGAAAAGCCTGCATGGGAGATGGGGAGGTCTATTTTCCAGCAGAAAGTCAAGACTTGATGCCCATGGTGCCAAGTGAAGAGCCTTAACCTTTTTTTTTTTTAAAAAGATTTATTTATTTATGCACACAAGAACTGGGGTACAGGCCAGAGTCGCGAGAGGTGAGAGGATTCACCAGAGACAGAGTGGGGAGCAGAACAGGCAGATCAACAGAAGTACACTGCTGAGGGGAGCAGCGGGGAAGCAGGAGAGGTCTGCTGTGCCCTGTGGGTCCCCTCCCTGGCTGGCGGCAGGGATCGAACTCGTGCTGCAGTGGCTGTGGTTTACTTCATAGTGCGCTGCTTAACCCACTGCACCACCAGGGAGGCCCCAAGAGCCTTAGCCTTTACCCCCTGCCCCAGACCTGGCCAGGAAGAACCACCAAGTCACCCGCAAAGCTGCCTGGGATCCAAAGGTGTGGACACTGCGGGCCCTGCACCTTGGCCCACAGGCTAAGGCACTTGTACGCAGACTACATAAGGAACACTTACAATGCAATAATAAACAGACAGGGCCTCCCTGGTGGCGCAATGTGTTGAGCGCCGCAATGTGAAGCATCTGCAGACACTGCAGCGTGAGTTCGATCCCCAGCCAGGGAGGGGACCCACATGGCGCAGCAGACCTCTCCTGTCTCACCTGCTGCTCCCCTCGGCAGTGTGTTTCGGTCCGTCTGCCTGTTCTGCTCCCCGCTCTGTCTCTGGTGACTCATCTCACCCCCTGCACCTCTGGTTTGTACCCCAGCTCTTACATACGTACAAACATAAAATAAATCTTAAAAATAATAAAGGTTAAACACAAAGTTACCACATGGTCCAGTCATCCCATTCCCAGGTTTTAACTCCAAAGAACTGAATGTTCATCATGGCATTATTTATAAGTCTCACCAAAATATGGAAACCACCGAAATATTCATCAGCTGATAATGAATAAACAAATTATCCATGCAATGGAGTAGGGTGGAGCCACAGAGAGGGATGAAAAAAGGAACGCAACAATGTGGATGAGCCTTGGATAGGAAGCCAGGTGCCAAAGTCACATACGGTGTGAATCCATTTTATGTAAAATATTCAGAATAGGCGGGGCCCCCCTGGTGGCGCAGCAGGTTGAGGGCCGCACTGTGAAGCATCCGTGACACAGCAGTGCGAGTTCGATCCCCGGCCAGGGAGCAGACCCATGTGGCACAGCAGACCTCTCCTGTCTCACCTGCTGCTCCCCTCAGCAGTGTCCCCTCAGCAGTGTGTTTCAGTCAGTCTGCCTGTTCTGTTCCCCACTCTGGAGAATCCTCTCACCTTTCATGCCTCTGGCCTGTACCCCAGCTCTTGTATGCATAAGTAAATAAATCTTAAAAAAAAATATTCAGGATAGGCGAATCCATAGTGAAAGAATGAAAGTAAGTGGGTACCTATGGTTGGGTATAGAATTTCTTCATGAAATGATGAGAACGTTCTCGAATTAGATTGTGGGGGGTGGTTGTACCACTTTGTAAATACACTGACTGTACACTTTCAAAAAGTAAAGTTGATGTGAATTCTATCTCAATGCAAAGAAAAAAGAACAAGCTTAAATCAGAGAATTCTGGGGCACTTACTCTCATCCCCCAGGAGGTCATTCAGGACATCATCGATGGAGCCTGGAAAAGGAAAGGAGCCGGCATGACACAGGATAAAGGATGTCCTCAGAAGCCTCACATCTTGAAGCCCCACACCAGGAGCTCAGTGCTCTCGGCTAGGGACTTGGGCTCAGTTCTGTCTTCACTGGCTGATTTCCTTTGGTGGCCTAGGAGTTAAGGCTCAGAGCTACCACCTCTACCACCTAAGTTGGATCCCCGGCCAGGGAGGTGACTCATATGGCACAGCAGACCTCTCTTGCCTCTCCGCTGCTCCCCTCAGCAGTGAGTTTCAGTCCATCTGCCTGTTCTGCTCCCCACTCTGTCTCTGGTGAATCCTTCCATGCCTTGCACCTCTGGCCTACACCCCAGTTATTCTATGCAAAAAACAAAAGAAAAAAATAAAGACCACAGGATGGAAACTGAAAATGATGAAGATTTTTAGGAGAACCTAAATTCTACTCAACACACCGGTCAATAAGCCAGTCGCCTCTGAATAGATTGTGCTTCTTTGGGAAACCTCTCCAAGTTCTAGCCCATACAAGCTTCTTTAGGACTGACAGCCTCTTTGTACGCTTCCATCTGAGACCCGCCCAGCACTGGTCTGCAGGTACATCTCCTGGGCTACCCACTCCCAAGACAGAAATCAGAAAGACTCACACCAAAAAAATGTAGCCAAATACAGGTCTAAATGGTTTTTGGACTCCAGGTGGGGGAATTATTTTTGGTTTAAGTGTGATTTCATCTCCCCACTCACCTTTTAGTCCTTTCTTGGTTTTTGGTGCCTAAATTGGAAAAAACAAACCACAGCAACAAATCAGTGAAAGTGTGTTGCAACTGAGTACACAGGATGAGTTGTTTTACCTTTTTCCAGTCAACAGAGGGGAAAAAGAGCGCCAGAGGCATTTAGAGACGGAAGCCTTCCTGCTTTCCTAGAGCTTCTGAGAACAGTCTTGTTCAGAGTCTGGGAACAGTCCCCACTAACCAGCAAGGGACACCGCTGTGGGTGCCACGGAGTGAGCATAAGTCAGCTGATTGCCCCTTCGAGGCTGAAATCTGGCTGGGGGTGTTTTCTTCTATTTCATGTTTCTGACTCAACACCAGCGACAGACACTTCACAATGCTTCCAGCAGGACACTCAGAGGAAAGGACTGCTCCTTGCTTAGTAATAAGGCAATTAATACCAATGCTACTTTGCATCACTCTTCACTCTAGCCCTTGGCTCCCAGTCCCCAGTGTATTCCAGGCAGTCACAATCCCAGGGGGTGAAGGAGTGTGGGCTGGCTGGTGCACATTTCCATGTATCTGTTTGCAAACCACCTACCATTCTCAGGGCCCTGGGGGATGCTTGCAGCTCTTTCACAGCATGTCCGGTTCATTTGAATTCTGCCCACATCCTCCCTAATGAAGAAAATTAAAGTGGTTGCTTAAAAACTATGTAGCTTTAACACCAGTGCTTGGGTCCAAGGCCGAGCAAAGCTTCTCTCTTTACCCATCCAAGAATCCAAAACCTACTTTCAGAGATTAAAAATTCCTTTTAGGGGAACAATATAGGTGAGAAGCAAAGTGCTTCCGGTACGTTAATGAGCTTCTGATGGCACCCAGTGATGGTGGGGCTGACATCGGTGGCCCTTGCCCTCATCCTGAAGAATTCTGAGCTGGCTGGTACCCACCTCAGGAGAAAAGTGGGCGCCTGCACTATGGCCATTACACCATCCTGGGCAATGCCCATAACTACCTCACAGGCAGCATTCAGCAGAGTGGATGTGAGTTCTGGTGACCCCTTGACATGATTTTTACCCACTATGGGAATTTCCTCCTACCTCCTCCAGTCCCCAACATTACCAAACCTCTCCTTAGCCTGTCTTGGAAGAAAGGTGTTGGTCCGTGCTGTTATTAGAATGGAAAATTGGGGCCTCCCTGGTGGAGCAGCAGCACTGTGAAGCTCAAGTTCCATCCCCGGGCCAGGGAGGGGACCCACGTGGCACAGCAGACCTCTCCTGCCTCCCCGCTGCTCCCCTCAGCAGTGTGTTTCAGCCCATCTGCCCGTTCTGCTCCCCACTCTGTCTCTGATGAATCCTTTCACGCCCCGCGCCTCTGGCCTGTACCCCAGCTGTTGCATGCATAAATAAATCAATCTTTAAAAAAAAAAAGGAATGGAAAGTTGATCTGGGGTTAGTACCTGGGCCACTCTGAATATCTATGCTTCTCTTTCTCTGCAATGGCAAATGTCACGGCCTGCAAGTGCAAATACCTTCGTTTCACATCACATCCATGGACCGCTGCCATCGGTGGCTCCAGTCCCAGCCTCCCCGGCGGCGGGAGTTTCTGAGAGGGTGGCATGGGCCACAGGCCCCAGTACCGATCGCGCAGTCCCAACTGCTCAGCCAACTCCCGTTGCGGGATCTTTAAAACCTCGCGGCCGCCCCTTAGCAAGGGCTCTCCCGACGTCCCTCCCTCGGTTGCAAGGTAAGTGCCCCAGGTTATCAGTCCCTCCTCCCACCCACCCCAGCTCGACTCCGGGCGCAGCCTGTGAGCCTCCCAGCCCCTGCAAAGTCTCCGGCCACGCGCCTCGGAGGCGCAGTCGCTGGGACCTGTTCCAGTCAAAGCTGCCGGTCCTGATACCGCTGAGCCGGGCTCGGTCAGACCTCCCGCTTTGGGGACCCGCGGAGGCCCTTCTCAGTCGCCGGCCGCCGGAAGAAAGGGGGCGCATGGCATGCTGGGATCTGTAGTCCGAGACCGGTCCACCTGCAGGAGCCAAGGGCGCAGGGACGCCTATAGAAACTACATTTCCCAAGGTGCTCCGCCGCGGCCGTTAGCCGGGGCGGGGCCTCTGTTCGCCGCTCCATGCGTTGCTAGGAGCTGCCCACACGCCACTTCGGGAAAGGCAGCTGACCCGAGGATCTGTGGTCCACTACTTCCCGCCCTCTCCGGAGGACTAGCTGGCCTAGTATGCAGGACCGGCCAAAGTCCCTGGGTAGGAGACGACAAGTGTAGGGTTGGGAGATTGTCGCGGGGACACGAACGGGTGTTTATCCCACACCCCTATGCTTAGGGAAGAGGCTATGACTTTCTTGTTCTATTAGTGAAATCAAAGTTGGGAAGCCAGGAGGAAAGCAGCATCATTACCCAATAAAGACACAAATTTTTTTTTTTTGTATTAGAGTTTATTAAGTGTTTAATTTTACAAAGGAGAAAGGGATTAGAAGTTTGGTTTACCCGCAGGCCAAGCAGAGCTGGTGGATCACAGCTGTGCAACCCAAGTCACAGGCCCTGGACCCAGGCCTCTCCTAGTGCCCCCACCCCACTGATGTGTCCATCAGGGGATGAGACGCAATGCAGGAGAATTGCACTGTCAGGAACAAAACCCAAACCACAACAGTAAAAGGGAAAAGGATACAAGTCATTTCTTTGAACCTGTAACAACTGGAAACTTGCCTCCAAGTACTCCTCTGAATAGTCTGGAAGTGTCGGGAGCCAGAACTGCAAACAGTCCGGTTTCACCTGTCTCCCACCTCTAGGTCAGGGCGCCAGGAGAACAAGAGGATTTCCATTTTAAAGGAGGCCTGGCCTAAAATCGCAAACATCCCACCCGGAAACCTCCTGCCAGCTAAAATTCAAACCTTCTCCCTTCCCCCTTTCTTCCACCCCTCCAAGTGTATATATTACCCCTACCCCTTATAATAAAGACGAAGGCTTGATCAGAATCCTTGACTTCCCTTCCTGCCCTGCGTTCCCTGTTTGTGTATTCATTCTCCTTAGGTGGTTCCCGCGCGCCCCCGTTGTTGCCCCACAGGCCGGGGCATGGAAGAGCAGATATTTTGCCTAACCTATGAAGCAGGCATCAATGTTGTTGCAAAACAATTTATTTTGGTTCAGAATTCTTAAAATCACCCCCAATTTTCCATGATCTTCCTGAGATAAACGGCCCACTGAAGGCAGAATCTAAACCAAACGTTCTACTTACTATCGTGAATTAGAGAAAGATCCTGAAGTGTGAGTGGCCAAAAGCAAACCCCGCCATTGACAACGGAGTCATCCTAGTCATTTACATTGCGGCTTGGTCTAATCTAACAAGGTAGAAAATATTGAATTAGCTGAGATAGCTCTATATTACTCCATGAAAAGAATCAGCTTAGTATCTGAGTTAGGAAGATCACCAGGACTTTTGGTGTGGGGTGGAATCATCGTTTTCCTGGCAAGGATCCTCTTCCCAGCGGCAGTAGGGGCTTCCACATAGGTATCAAGATGAGCAGCCGTTACCAAGCAGCTGCATGTAATTCTCTTCTTAACCGGATGGATGGAAAGGAGCTTGAGGGACTGCGAGCAGCCTACATGTAAAGAACTTTCCTTCCCCAGAAAACTCTAGAATCATGAATTTAATGTGCTCCCTTTTGGAACTAAAAAATACCTCCTGGACAGACAATAACAGCGTTGTCGGGAAGCATAAACATGGGTGTGCTGCAACGAAGCTGACTTGAATGCTCAGCAGTGCTGTCCTGAGACCGGAACAGGAAGGCTTTGGGACCAACTGTGCGTTGAGGTCACCAACGCCCCAACACCGGAACACACCTCGGGATGGAGCTGGTAGAGCCTAAGAGAAACAGCTCCAAGTACTTGGGCAAGATCCACCAACCAAGAACCGGTTGAGGTTTATCCCTGGGTTTTTTTTTATAACAGCAGCTCACGAGCGCCCATCGTGGGTGGTCTGACCTCAGGCCCCGCCCTACTGCTGCTCCTACTGCTGCTTCTCTGTGGAGAGCAGCCAGCAGCCCGTCAGCTCAGGCCGCCTCACGCCACACCTGCTGCCGCCCCACCCTGCTCAGGCAGGTCTCCCGCCTTCCTCTTTTTTGTTCTTAGGTGTTACCCAACTTAAGACCTGTGTTTTAAAGTTCTGCCTTGTATGTTTAATGGTGTGGCACTTTTTTTCTTGAAAGTATAATCAGTAAAGTTTTCTTCTATCTTTATTCTTTGATTACACTGAATAAAGTTCAAGGTAAAACATTCCAGTATTAATACAAATGGTACCAAATATCAGATTTAGCTTTTAAATAAGGTGCTAGAGGCAGCTCTGAATTGCCTGTGGCCAGACCCCAGCTCCGCGCAGCGGGCCCTGGCAGGGGTCACTTCCCACACCCCGAGAGCCTGCCCGCGCTCCTCTGGAATGGACATTCAGCCGCTAATTCTGAAGTAATTCTGTACTGGACGGGTCATTATTAAGCAATTTAATTTGTTACTTCCCACGATTGGAACTACTGTGAAAACACACCCAGAAGAGATTAACCGAGTACTTCCCCACTTCAGTTTGACACATTTATCGGCTGGTCCTCCTGGTGCAGAGATACGGCTTGCGTCGGTATTTCTGCTGGACCTAAACCTCTTCTTCTAGTACCAGTTCCTCCAGGATAGACTTTATGTCCGGTCCCGAGCCAGAAACTACGCCACTGACTTGCATACACCTCAGTCTCAAGACTGGCTCTAGAACTGGTTCCGTGAGGCAGATGGCATGGAGTTAAAAGGTTAAAAAAAAAATCAAGTGTCATATTGTTTTACACTGATTTCAGACAAAGGCATTAAGAGGTACATGTGCAATCTTAAAACACAGAATGATTGTGAAATTAGATCTGAGCTGAAAGGACAATGTTAAAATTCAGGTAAAACTCAGAGCAACATTGAAAAAAAGTCAGCTAAAACCAGATATATGGTAAGAAGTCCGTTAGCTGTAATACCAGTGATTATATTTTCTGAATCGCAACTCTGAACCCACAGTTTACGAGAGATTTTTCTGTGCTACTCCTGGGTACGGGAGACCTGAGTGACACTTTTATTTTTGGAGTGCCAAATAGTGTAACCTCCAAGCTAAATTTTAATGGCTTATACCCAGATATTTAAAATCTGGACTGTTCCAGAAAATCCCATGAACGTGATCGCCAAAGTTACAAGCGTAGTAACTGAGAGTTCTTACATGTGTTCTACCGAGAACAAAGGTGACTCTCTTCTCCCTTCAGCATCTCTTTTCGGGAGGGGAGCAGGGGGGCGGGAGCTCAAACGCCACGGCGAGCTGCCAAAGCACCATGACTCGGCTGCCACCCGTTTCCCAAGGAGCCGGGAGCACAGGGAGTTGCAGAGCTGCTAGGGCGACAGTCCCGGAGCCCTCGGATGGCAGACATCTCTCATGATACCAGACAGAAACGGTGTGGCAGGCCTGCGCGGCAGACAAGCCTCGTGCTGGGCAAACTTCCCCGTGGGGAGTCAGGGGCAGAGAAGCCGGCAGAACATCGCACTTAGTTTCCCGATGCTTTTTCTCCCCCGGCCCCCAACTGGTGCTTTCCAGCCCGTCTCCAGGGGAGGAAATCTAGCAGGACAGCTAGGGAAGAGTCCACCCCACTGAAAATGCCTTTTAAAAACACTTACATAGATCCAGTGCTAAGCACGGAAGCCGGGGGAGTAACGTGGAAGTAACTGACGTGGCGGTTGGATTCTGCCCTATTGCCAGGCGGGCTCACCCGCGTCGGCAGCGCTGCCAGAGGGAGTCCCGCCGCCTCGCTTAAAGCTTCTTCTGAGTGCGTGACAGGTCTCTCTCAGTGTTAATTGCACTTAAAACACATCCGCTTTTTCATTTAATCTCGGCAATCTGTTCATTGCTGTCTTCGTTTATAAAAAGAGGAGGGAGGGGTTGTCAATTTTTCATTTGCTCTGGAGCTCTCTGAATCAGACAGACCTCCACGCAGATCCGTGTGCAAGGTGCGCAGGGAGGAAGCAGACAGGCAGCTTCGCAGCGGACGCCCCGGGGTGCTTCAGAGCTTGGACTGCAGAGGCTTCAGGTGCTTGTGGAAGGACTCGTGCACCTTCGGGGAGGACACAGAAGAAACACCTGCCAGGAGCGTGCGCAGTCACCCAGCCTGGCTTTCCTGGCACCCCGTTCACAAGGTGACGTCACTTGGGACGGCCGCGTCACACCCGAGGTGCGCCTGCTCCCCCCACCCCCGCCCGCACCCAGCTCCAGGCCCCTCCGCCCCCCAGATAATCACAGTATTTCTAAGAGCTACAAAAAATGGTGCTGTGGTCACGCTTTCTTTTTTTTTTTTTTTTAAAGAAAAGAGCGCTCGTGTTTTGGGGGTGAATATTGCACTACTCATGGGACAAACCAGGTGCCCTCCTGGCTCCCGCTTTGGCCAGCCACCCCTGGCAGCAGAGCAAGGCCGGGCCAGCGCATCCTCGTGCCCCGTGCGCGCGCCTGGCCTTCTCGGCCACTATGGAGGCGCCAAGGGACGGAAACCCGCTCACTGAGGCGACAAGCTCCCTCGCGAACCGCCGCTCAGGAACGTGGCCGAGGCCGCCGGGCCGCGCCAGGAGCTGCTCCCGCCTTAGTGCTGAGGCGAAGACTTTCAAAAGGTGAAAGGACAGGGTTTTTTTTTTTTTACCTCTGTTTTATTCAGTGGCGAGTTCTTGGCCCACTTGAACAAGTTTTCATACACGTTCCCGTCGTAGCGGCCAAGCACAGAGCCCAGGGTCACATCCTTGAAATCAAAGGCATCCACCAAAGCGATGGCGTCGGGGCGAATGACCATCAGTAGCTCTTTCACGCGCTGGTTGACTTGGGCGATTTGGGACTCTGTTAATATGCTCCCCTAGAAGCAGCGGAAAAAGCACACGGATATGGAAGTGTGCAGAGATAGGTAGGACGTACCCAACTCTGGAGGGGACACCCCTGCCCCCTGGGGACTAAAACTCAGAACACACGGACCTGCAGGAAGTCTCCGGTGTTCTGGCTGATTCCATAGAGACAATACAAGAGGCACAAGTTCCTTAACACCGCTTGGACGGGTTGATCCTGGATTTGGAGAAGTTTCTCTGCAAAGAGCTTCGCTACCACATAGTGGCAATGCGCCTGGAGAGAGAGAACACGGGCCGGGAGCACTGTGAGCAAGAGTCAGCAGTGACCAGGGCTTCTAGAAACTGGGCTCTCTCAACCCAGAGCGTGAAGGGGTGGGCGGGGCGGAGGACAGAGGGGCAGCAGGGAAGGGAGGAGAAGAACCTTTACCGACCTCACTGGCTTTCACCAGGTCGACTGACGTCAGGTTCCAAGCTACCTCCTTGCTCTTTTGGCGCATCACTTCATTTTGAAGGTTTTTTGCAGCAATTTCTACTAATCTGTTACCAAGTGAAAGAAAATGGGAGCCCTGTGGAAATGCTGCCCCCTCCTCCTCTGCCCTCAGACCCCTGGCCAGGACGGCCCCCGCGCCCTGCTGGCTCCGGGGGCGTGCTCACCTGGCTGCGCGCAGCCTGTACGCCTCCGTCAGGCCGTCGGGGCTGCTGATGTCCACCATGGCCTGCCAGACGGCCACCTGCTGCGGCTGGATGCGCTGGCTGGGCAGGTCGTTCAGGTAGGACACCATGCCGCCCACCAGCTTCCCCGAGCGCACCTGGTCGTAGCTCTTCATCAGGAACCTGAAAGCCGCCGAGACACAGACTTGCGTGAGACGTGGCCTTGAGGACAGAACCAAACCCCTGTGCCTTCGAGCTAGTCACGGGCCTCACACTGGAAGGCGCTGGGCACCAGGCAGAGCGGTGGGGCAGGAGGGCAGGAGCGCCTCCACCCCTCGGGAGCAAGCCCAGCGAGGAGCATGCAGGCCAGTGGGAGCCCGCACGCAGGACTGGGGCGGGCTGGGCGCGAGGGCCCCGACTCCACGCCCACCTGGCTGTCTGCAGCATCATGACGGTGTTTTCTCCCTCAAAGGTGCAAGTCGGGGTGAAGTTGACGTAGATGTTCGGAAGACCGCTGCAGTGAGAGTAGCCGTGGCCCCCGCAGGCCATCCGGCAGGCTTCGATAGCCGTGTTCGTCGTCCAGGAGGTGAAAGCCTTCAGGCCGGCGGTGAGGGCATGAAGCTGAAGGGGAGAGCGCAGGGCTTAGAACACGGGGGTGCCGACCGTCTGAGCCCAGGAGAAGCACATCCTGGGCTAACAGCAGCGTCACCGCCGGGTCAGCCGCCGTGCGTGTAATGCATGTGAACAGAGGACACGCTCCTTCTTTCGGCCTGAATCGATGCACGCCACGCTCCCTTTGAGCACGAGGCAGTCACTGCTCGCGCCTTTGGTTAACAAATGAGCAACACAGTAACATATCTCTGAAGCTTAAAACTAAACCCCACATGGCCTCCCAGTGACCTAGGGATTGAATCTCAGCCCTGTCACCGCTACAGCCTGAGTTCGATCCCCGGCCAGGGAGGGGACCCACAGGGCGCCGCAGACCTCTCCTGCCTCCCCGCTGCTCGCCTCAGCAGTGTGTTTCAGTCCATCTGCCTGTTCTGCTCCCCGCTCTGTCTCTCATGAATCCTGTCATCCCCGCATCTCTGGCCTACACCCTGGTTCTTCTACACACACACACACACACACACACACACACACACGCGCGCGCGCGCGCACACACGCACGCGCATCACAAACAAAAAACCCCACAACCCAAAACAACAAGAAACCCCACCTATCTTTAAATCTGATCTACTTTCAATCAGAAATATGTCCGTATCTCTCAAGAAGAAGGAGATGCTTCCCAAGCTATCCCAAAGTTTCGTTTTCTCCGGCCATCATCTGGCAGACCCGAGACAGAAAGGCACCCGCAGGTGAACGAGACTAAGCCCGTACCTCAGGGAGCTCACTCAGGTCGCCCTGGCCGATGTCTTCATTAATCCGGTGATAGGTCTCCTTCATGTACGCGCCCACGAACTGGAAGGCGTAGGCAGTGGCCAGGAGTGGAAAAAGTTTATACTGCTGGGTTTGAAAATCCAAGATCTGTGGTTCCGGCTCGCTGAAGTGCATGGAAAAAAATAAGCCGACACTCACCCAGAGCTCGGCGTGCGCCGGGGCTGCTCTAGACCCCGACGGTTACCTGAGCCTCTGGCGGGCCCTGCGAGGCCGCTGCTGCACCCCGCTTGGCAGCCGGGGGAAATGAAAGATGAAGAAGCTGCCCAAAGGCACACAGTGAACAAGGGACAGAGGCGCGATTTCAATCTAGGCTGTTCGGCTAAGGAAGGGGACCGCGCTCTCGACGTCCCGGCTGAGCTGCCCCAGGGGGAGAGAACAGCGGCAAGGTCCTGTCTTGGCCCATCTTCCACGACCAGGAAACGAGGTCTCGTGGCGACACACACTGTCCACCTCAGCTCACTGCCCGGGGGACTCGCCCTGAGGGGCCCAACCCACCAGCGGCTGCATGAACGGTTATGACCACGATCGATCGATCGAGAAGACCCAAAGCAAAGAGTTAAGGGCTCGAAGTAAGAAGGGCTGCCCTTACACTGTCCTGCTTTCAGAACACAAAGGCCACCAGGGAGTCACGCCCCGGTGAAAGGCACAGGGGTAAGCTACGGGGCCAGGCACAGTAGGCAACCAGGTCTAACGGCACCTGCACCTCAGCCAGTCGTTGCTGCCGGTAAGTCGGAACTTTCAAAACGCCGTCAGTGCTTGAACACTTCGTTTAGACAGTTCAAGTAATGTGATCGCTGTTTTTCTTAGAAGGTTTTAAGTAAGCACGAGGCCGTTACTCTCCTCCCCCATCTACAGATGGGAAGGCCAGGCCCCACGCGGAGGCCGGCACGCCACCCGGCCCCTCCCGCTCAGCCGGCACATCGGCTCTGCGCCCCGTCGGGGACGCTGACGCCTGAACGGGGTCTCCGGGCCTGACTGCGCCCATCTTGGATGCCCCTTACCCTGGCTTGATTTCAGACTGGTGCCTCACGGCGCTGTACCGGATGGCGATGGTGCAGGCCTTGGACAGACAGCGGGCCGCCTGGCCCACGAGGAAGGACCTGACAAACACCATGGTCCCGTAGGTCAGCTTGTTGCTCAGGGGCTTCACGTACGTGCCGTCGGGCTTCACCTGGAAGAAGAACGGGCAAGGATGTGTCCTGCTTTCAGAATGCCGAGTGGCAGTTTAGGCCACTGGTTCTCAAAGCGTGGTCCCCAGAGCGGCATCGGCATCGCCTGAGAACGTGTTTGAAATACAAAACCGCAGCCCCCCCCCACCTTGACCTATTTTAGCCACTCTCCAGATGATCCGAGCGCGGGCTAAAATTTGAGACCTGGGGCCTCCCTGGTGGCGCAGTGGGTTGAGCACCGCACAATGAAGCAGACCACAGCCACTGTAGCGCGAGTTCGATCCCTGCCGCCGGCCAGGGAGGGGACCCACAGGGCGCAGCAGACCTCTCCTGCTGGGCCCACTGCTCCCCTCAGCAGTGTGTTTCAGTGGATCTGCCTGTTCTGCTCCCCGCTCTGTCTCTGGTAGATCCTCTCAGCCCCTGCACCTCTGGCCTGTACCCTAGCTCTTGTGCGTATAAATAATAATGTCTTAAAAAAAAAAAAAACGGAGACCCACTGGTTTAGCAAATCGGAATGAACCCTTTATACCTGCCAAGTGCGTCTGATTTCACTGCCCTCACAGAAGCATCAGAATTTTACTTTACATGTTATTTCCTTGTAGAAGAACAGGGCCCGCTACCCCGCGGTTAACACCAGCCACTGACCGCCCCGCGCCGACACCTCAGCGTACCTGGGCATACTTCATCAGCATGTTTTCTCTGGGAATACGGCAGTTGTCCATCTTCAGGTAGCCGTTGTCCATCTCATCATAGCCAAACTTGGGGCCGATGTCTCCGACGGTGATCCCTAGCACACGCGGGTGGGAGAGCAGAGATGGCTATCCTCTACACACCTTGGCTCCCCCTCCTTCTCAGGAGTATCGTACTTTCTTGCATAGTTATCAGTTTATTCTTTCTCATCCCTGCCTCAAAGGAGTAGCTCTCACCTGGCAAGGGCTTATGGGTCCCAATTTCCCGGATGGGCACGATGAAGGCGTGTAGCCCGTAGCATTTCCCCTTAGTGATGAGCTGGGCGAGCACGATGGCGTGATTTGACGTCTTTCCAACTGCAGCATCAAAGAGAACGAGAGAGACAAGTGAGCAAACGTTCTGACGCCCTCAGCGGCCAGCAAGAGAAGACGGAAAAGGCTGGGCTGAACATAGCGGCAGACCGCTAAAACGAAAAGTGTCCGGGGGTCTCAGGACAGCCCCACATCTGGCTTCAGCAAGATGTCCACTTACGTTACTCCCACAAACTGATTTTTGGTTAAGCCACCCTTCATTTTTATATTTATATAAAAATTTCAAACAGCGGCTACTTAGTAGCGTGTAAATTTAAGCGGACAATGGATTGATTTGACAGAATCCTTCCTTTTCAAAGAGACTTTACTTTCTTATTCCTCATTCATTCTCAATGAAAATTTTAGGGCAAACGTTAAGACCTTTCATTTCGAGCACTTCCTTTTTCCTCCCTTAAGGCAATGCTGTGCAAAACAAATGGATCACACGGGGCTGTTCGCGTCTAATTCTACTTAAATCAGAGATTCAGCTGGCGGTCACCCAGCCACACCGCAAGAGCTCAAGAGCTGCATGTGGCTGATGCTGGCAGAGCGAACCACAAAGACGGAGAGTGTTTCCTTCGTGGGCTGGAGCTGCTGTAAGAGGTTTCTGGTTAATGCACTCGCGATATTTATGTTTTACCCACGCTAGTTTTCTCTTATGGCACATACTGTAACATACACCACGGATAACAAAAAGGGAACTATGGAAAGCAGGCTGATCCACGGGTACGTTGAGATGAAAGACCAGAGCTTAAGCAGGCAGAGTAAGACAGCTCGCCTTCCTGCACTTTGTAAGCTGTACACGCACCCGTGCCGCGGGCCCCAAGAGCCCGCGAGACAGCTTAGGATGGCTGAAGACTTAAAGATTCCCCCCCATATTTCAAGATTATTTTCTCATAGAAGCTGCGCCTTGTAAACACGGTTTTATAATAAGCCTTCAAAATACCCAAAAACGCTTTTTAGGACGTCACTTACGGCCACCGGGCCACCACTTGATGGATGTCACGGTGGGACTGTTGAGAACGAACTCCTGGGTCTTAGGGTCATAAGTGGCCGTGGTTTCCAAGCCTCGAAGATGAGTTCCTGAGGACACAAATGACATTTAGTTCTGACAGACTCTGGGGAAAGCGGGAATGGGGTAAAATCTCCTGCCCGGTTTTTTAAGCTCTAGTATCTCAGAGGAAAAAAAATCTAATGACAAAACATGTGTAGATGAGCTACAGTTGGCTAATGTCCGAGATACACACTCTTCTAGTCTTAGTGCCTGCCAGCCCCAAACGTACACAGCGAGCACAGACTGTCGCTACAGGTAACTTCGCGTGCCTTAGTGGCACCCGCGGGTCATTCAGACCAACCCAAGGAAAACGCTGAGCAGCTGAGAGTCGTAGGTTCACAAAGCCACGAGGCAGGAAGGGCACTGCCCACTCCGACCCGCTGTGAGTTTGCCAATTTCAGTTTGTGTGTGCTGGGTGTACTACACTGATCGGACAGTCTGGGATTTTTTTCACCATTACGAAGAATAATACAGCGCAGCAGGAAAAGGCTCTGGCCGAGGTTACTGTAGGTGGGGAATTTATCTCGGACTGACAGCTCTCAGGGAAAACGTGCCCGGGAGGAGGCAGACCCAGTACAGGGCAAAGACCCAGAACAGAGACCCTGGACTTCTTAAAGGCCAGTGAGGTGCCCCCTGATTTCTAGTGCCAGGCTGAGCCCCGGCCCGAGCTGGCTGGCTAGCGTGACCGCAAGGAGCTCGGGTTCCGAGTGCTGACTGGCGACAGGGGCTCCCGTTTTGAGCCCTGGAACAGACGTGCCGAGACGCCCGGGAGAGCGCTGCGGCACAGGCTCTGCGTGCGCCTCTCGCGCTAGCCCTGCGCCCGGTGCGCTGCTCTGCTCAAGCTGAACTCAGTACGCACTCAAACTCGGAACGGTTAGAGACTTTCAAGTCGAGTGACAGAAATGGCCAGCTGAGGAGAGACGCTCAAGCTTCCTGAGCGGGAGACAGGAACCGACACACAGACGCCTTCCACCAGCGAAGCGGTCAGAGAACGCGAGGCTGCTAAACAGAGCGCAGACAGGCCGTGTTTTCAAATGCGCAACTAGCCAAATAGTATTCCGCTTTGAGTTTTGCCATGAAATACTATGCAGCACTGAAGCCGCGAGCCAAATCAGCTGCAGAATTAAGACGGGGTTGTCCACAGAAAGGGTTACGTGGCAAACAGACGCTAAGCCAGTCTTCCTTAAACTGCTGGGCAGAAGAAGCTGGAAGCAAACGAAGGGCATTCGGAACAGATGGTACAGGACAGACACTCGCTTCAGCTCTATCGGGTTCAAACACGAGGTGGGCAGGGGATAAAAACCATGGCTGGACACAGTGTGACCCCTGCAGCTTGGAAGTGAGGCCCCCTGCCTTCCAGAGTAAGGCTCATCTTCTCCTGTTCCTAGCCTTCGGCCAAACCACCTTCAGTGCATTACAGAATTTGCTGAATCAAGGTACAAATAAGTCCAAGATCCAAAACAACGCACATTTTGTTAAGACAAGCCACTCATTCCCCTCAAGCAAGTCAGAGAACACACACACGATCAGCCTATCTCCTGGAATCTGTGAACGTTCGTTAAGGTGGTAGCAGAACGGGCACTGGACAGGGACGAGGGCGAAAGACTGGGTTCCGGTTCTACGGCCCAGAAATCCTATTCATCAGTGAACCCGAAACCCCACTGGGAAAATACGGGCTGACTTGCAGTTCTGGACGGGCTGAAGGGAACCACGAGAAAGGAGTCAGCACGTCTCTGCGACAGCGTAACCTTTAACGGCCACTGACAAGCAACGCCTGGGCCAAGACTCGAGGCTCGGAAGCCCCCCGCGCTGCAGGAAGGCCACCTGAGAAAGGGCGCGGCATGGGTGACACTGGGTGGGCACGCCACGCACGCGCAGCTCGCAGAGCCCCGCCCACCCAGAAGGGAGACTGAATGCACCGTACCATGACCCATCTCTGTCTGGGCATAAGTGCCAATGACCTCCAAGTTCCAGGCGGGCATGAAGAAGCGCTCCTGCTGTTCCGCGGTTGCCTGGTGAAGCAAGGTGGGCAGGAACATGCCCAAGTGGAGATCCAGAGGCTCAGGCTGCCCTCGGTGCGCAAGGCTTCGAATAAATGCCACGGATGGGCATTTGAGAGAGGAGTCATCAGGGGAGAAGGAGAGAGCAATTTGAATGGAGAGCAAGGGAAGAAAAAAAAAAAAGCCTCCTGTGAGTATGAGTTGGGGGGGGGGAGGGGGGGAGGGGGGAGTACGACTCGGCTGTGGCTGTGAGCACTGCCCCCTTCTGTATCGCTTTCATAAACTCAGAGCAGCCGCCCTCATTCTGAAGCCGGCAAGGAGCATGCTCTGGCGGCACTAGTCGCCCGCTCCACGAACGCAATTTCGATAAGGCGTCTGGGCGGGACTGTCTTGTCTGTCCACAAGACACCCAGCGTGGAGCCTCGCTCTCACGTAATTGTCCAGTGCTTTCAGATTCACGGAACAGCCAGCCCGTGCTGCCGAAACCATGCAATACAGAAGCTGGCAGTGCTCTTCATTCCAATACTTTCAGAAATTAAAAAAAAGACATGGGCACTGCTAGTAAAGACCATCATAATAATTACAAGTAACAGAAGCATGCATAACAAACTTTCCACTGCACTTGCGTAGGATTGTCACAAATGCTAATTAAACATCGTAGTTTTAAGTCGTTTTTTTTTAAAGATTTATTTATTTATGCATACAAGCACTGGGGTACAGGCCAGAGTTGTGGGAGGTGAGAGGAGTCACCAGAGACAGAGTGGGAGCAGAACAGGCAGACTGACTGAAACACACTGTGGAGGGCAGCAGCGGGCGAGGCAGGAGAGGTCTGCTACGCCATGTGGGTCCCCTCCCTGGCCGACAGCAGGGATCGAACTCGCGCTGCAGTGGCTGCAGTTTGCTTCATAGTGCGTTGCTTAACCCACTGCGCCACCAGGGAGGCCCAGTTTTAAGTCATTTTAAATGGACTTTCCAGAGTCATTTCCCCCCCTTTCCTACTTCTAGATGCCTTGGATTTCTCGGTGTATTTGTTTTTCATAGGAAATAGTTCTCCTCCCTAGTTCTGTATTGTTCCACGTTCCTGGCCCCATGCTCAGTTGAACATCAAGCAACTGTACATTGCGCTTTTATTCTTTGTCTCAGACACGGGCCTGGACAACACTTCAGTTTTACGATGTCTCCTTTCATTCCGTGGGAGGTAAGGAGGACGAGACCCAGGGCACAGAGCTCCGGCCAGGTCTGGTCAACGTGTCATGATCTTATAAGCTGTGTCCAGCCCACCTGTCACACAAAAATCAAATCGTATGTGGCCTCCTCCTCTGACGGAGGAGCCGATGCTGAGGTGGGTCAAGCGCCCCAGGTGAAATGGCAGAAACAAGGACCTCAGGCCTTCTAGTTGGCGGGACGGGCACAGGCCACCCTGCAGGCGACAAGGACACCACCAGCGCACCTTGCCAAGACCAGAGCGGCGCCAAGACCAGAGCTGGGTGCTGAAGCAGCCAGCCTATGGGGTGCCGGCAGCTGCGGAAATTGGGTGAAAGGTCCACAGTTATTTTTGCAACTCCCTGTGAACCTACGGTCATTTCAAAATAGAGTTGGGAAAAAAAAATAGTGGAAATGTTTGTAAAAACACTTTCATGGCATTAGTGTCTTTCACTCACACACAGAAATGCCAACTTGTTTCTAGTTTTTAAAGGGATAATGCGAGGAATTAAAAAGCCATATGCATGCCCAGGGCCTGCAAGGAGAAATCTCTTGGAACTAGAACTGAAGACTGGCCGGAGACCAGCCATTTCCAGTGTTCAAAGGCTATTTTGCATTACTAGAAGCTAGGGGGCAAAAAAGAGAAAAGAAAAAGAAAGGGAAACCAGAGCCATTTCCAGCGACAGGGACGCCCGAGCCGCAGCCCAGCTCCTGGAGGGCGCTGTCTCGGGGGCTGTCTGGGGCACAGCCGCGAACACGCTCAGAAGGCCGGGGTGAACCCGCCACAACCACAAACTGTTCGTTTTAGGCTGACGAATGTTTGCAGGAGAAAGCTGTCTCCTGTAACTAAGATAAGGATTATTCAGAAGTGGACGGAATTTAGAAGTGTCACAAGGAGAAAGTGGCCTGGATAGCTTTTTTACTTTAATCAAGTACTTGTTGTAAAAAGTTGGTTATGCATGATAACGATCACAGATTATCTATCTTTAAATAATTTATTTTAATAATACAAAGCACCGTTTTACTTGGTGACGCTCTAGTGTCTTATCATTTTAAAACCACAATTCCCGAAAAAAATAAAATAAATAAAATCATAGCCCCAAAAGGCCTTCCTAGTCTCTCCTTCCACATGATACAGGCCTGGAAAGGCTGGCAGTCAATACTGAGGACAAAATGATTAGATTAATACGTGAGAAAGGAAGAAATCAAAATAGCATCTCCGTGGACAGCATGATTAAAATCCTAGGAAATCAGTGACAAAATTCCATCAGTAATAAATTAATTTAGATTATAAAGGGGGAAAAAAAATCACTGCATTCTTATCCATTAAGGTGGTATGAGTAAAAATCCCAGTGAGAGCTGATTTACAAAGGCACAAAATGGTTTAAAAATTGTTAGTGACTTAATTCAGGATAATAAAGATTTACTTAAGAAAAAATAAACTTAACAGGATGGATAAAAGATATGAACAGGACAGGAATTGCTAGTTCCCGGCTGAGAGAACTAAATAAAGACACTACTTCTCGAGAAAATGCATGTATTTAATGTAACACGACTTTTAAATCCCTGTAGAACGTACTGTACAACTCGACAAGCTGGGGTCGGAATTCATCTAGAAGGGGACACAAGGATTCCAACACATGGAAGTATTTACATGTAACAATAGTGTGGGGCTTGACAGACTGAAACTATCTTATAAAGCAACAACAAGGCACAGCTTCTGTTAGGAGGAAAACAAAGGAACAAATTAAGTAAACCACTAAGATGAAGTGCAGAGCACATTAACACAGCGAGGAGGATGAGCAAACTAGCTAATAAACACAAACAGCGTGGGATTCGCTCGTCACTCTGCGTCACGAGCCAATGCACTACACACAGCCCAAACCGAAAAGATGAAACAGAACAGACGATCGTTATCTGAGAGCTGGGAAAAAGAAAATTCAGCCCTATTTAAAGAAGGCTGTATTGAATACATGAGGCCAAAACGGTGAACAAAACAGAAGGCCAAAGCCAACACTGCAAGCACGTAATTATATAAGAGCAATACACAAATTCTATCTAATAAACATTGTTTACATGCGCGCGGGTCATGCAGATTGGAAGCCGCCCGCCAGCAACCTCGGGTTCTTTCTCCATGACTGGAAATTAAGTCTGACTCTTAGTATATATTCAAATTGGCTAAAGAAATTAAAGTAATCGTGTGGATGGGGTTATGGAGACACAAATACACTAAGTTGCTAAATATATCATAAACTGGTTAGATGTTTCAAGAAAAATCTTGCACTCTGTAACAAAAATGATCAAATGTTCATTACCTTCACTTCACCAAGCTATTCCAAAGGCGTAACCCCAAAGAACACCCTCTTTGTAAAGAAGTTTACAGGCGTTTTTATGGTCATTAATGACAGTGGGGAATTAAAATAGCCCAGGCAGGAGAGAATCATTCAGGACAGACAAGAGGGCAGTAGACTATAGGGCACATGGAACCAAGACGAGGCGGTGAGGGGGAGAGGACCCCGGCTTACAAAAATGGAGTCTCTGGCTGACCTTTCAAGTCCCAAAGAAAGAAGGCACTTTATTCCCACTGAGTACTGGTGATGGGGGTTTGCAGACCGGCGCCACTGGAAGAACAGTAACATACCCAGGCTGTACTTTCCTCAGTAGCGACAGCAGGGCTACTAGCAGTTGATTAGCACAGAACAAGGCCAGGAGGCTCCCTAGAAAGTGGCGAGAACTTGAAATGATCAAGAGGCTGTGAAGACCAAATAACCACCTGGTCTGAAATGCATGGAAAGAATGACCAGAGCCTCCCAGATTTCCCAGGCCGCACCTATCATCCGGGGAAGGGCCTTGCGTCCAGGCCTCTGCCTCTGACTAAGGCGCACAGATCATGTCGGACTGTGCTGGGAGTTGTATGTCTAGAGACAGGTGTGAATTTAGAGGATGGAAGACACATTCTGAAAAACAGAATAGGGGTAATGGAAACTTCCTGCAGGTGACTGGATGCTCAGGTTCCTGGGACACTAGAATGAACCTGATTAATTCTCAATTTCTGCAATCTCAGTGGCTATGGAGACATGAAAGAACCCCAATGTCAAAGTTATAGCCAGTTCTGTGAGGTTTTTATTTCATTTTGCGTAGAAGAACTGGGGTGCAGGCCGGGGATGGAGGTGAGATGATTCACCAGAGACAGCGGGGAGCAGAACAGGCAGATGGACTGAAATACACTGCTGAGGGGAGCAGCGGGCGAGGCAGGAGAGGCCTGCTGCGCCCTGTGGGTCAGCTCCCTGGCTGGGGCTCGAACTCAGGCTGTAGCGGTGACAGTGCTAAGACTCAACCCCTAGATCCTCTGAGAATCTTTGGATCATCTTTTAGATAATCACGGTTGACTATTCCATGTGCCATAGTTTCAGAATTAAGTACAGAAACGTGCAATGCACTTTACAGAGGCAGAAGGGTTAGACCAACAAGCGATATCACACTATCCAGGCCCACTTAGCCTCAGAATAGCCTCCATGAGTGCCATTTTGTCAAACCAGTGTAACAACGGGCACTAAAATAAAAAGGGTTGTGCACCACATGTTATTTCAAGCTTCCCTATGCACGCATCTCTCTCCACCAGAGGACGACGGTCACATGAACGGTCCCTTCCTGCCCTCAGACACTTTCCTCAGGCTCCTTATTTCAGTACTGGCCACCTGTAAGTCTTGGGTATTCCTAACCCCAAGAAGATTCAGGATCGGAAACTACTCTCTCACGGGGAATCCGATACAGAACATTGCCTTAGGCCAGTTCACAAATCAAACACAGACGCTCCGCTTTCCAGGACCCTGCCTCCCTTCTCCTGCCCTTCTCCCCTTGCCTTTATTTGCATGATAGAATTATTATAATAATTAGGCATGGGCCTGGCAGCTCAAATTCAAGAGGCACAAACCTGCCTATGGCCTTTTCTATGAGAACGAGACTTTCACAAACCTTCTGCAAGTGGCCATTTTATGAACGATTTAACCAAGAGCCACAGACACGGATAGGAAAAACGCGTGAAGTGTTAACTGCTGGAGTCGAAGAGAATCATGGACTCCCCCTGCAGCCCCGCCTCCCAGCCCCGCCAGTGGCAAACAGTAAGGCACTTAACTGCTCTCATTCTGTCCCCACCAAAACACACATCATTTCACTTCAATAACACACCGCCGCTTCCAGGGGTTGCGGACGCATTAATACGCTCAAGAATTTCCAACGAAATTTTGGAAAATTAGACACGGACAAGAAGAAGGGCTGCTCGGCCACATGTTCAACCTCCTCGTTACAAACTGCTAAGCGCCCACTGAAGTGGGAGCTATGGGCCAACGGCTAAGGGCTTTAAGAAGTAACAACCAAGGGTGCTTCAGGCCAGGGTCCTGAGCCGCTCTGTGAGGGACGACCTGTGAGAAAAATGAAAAGCTGAACTTTATTCAAGACTTGACAACTTAAAAGCAAGGCCCCAAACGTGTGGCGGCAGCACCAAACCCAGATGCGCGGCGTCGTTTAACTGATGTCCTGAGGTGGGTTACCCGGCGCCCCTCAAACGCGGAGGGTTACCCAGCGCCCCTCAAACGCGGACTAACCGTGGCCCATTTCCGTCTGGGCGTAGGTGCCAATTATCTGGAGTTCTTGGGATGGAAGCAGCCACTTCGTTTGCTGAGCAGTGGTGCCCTGATTCAGCAAGGTAGGAATAAACATGGAGTAATTGAGGCCCACAGGTTCCACAAAATTGACCAAGTGCAGTCTACAGGAGAGAAAAGAAAACATCTGAGCCGCACTCTTGAATGCACGCTGCCAACCCCCCTTGCCAGAAGTGGCCCTCGGGATGGAGGTTAGGACAACGGACACTCCTTTCTTATGACGTGAAACGCAGAACTTGGTTCCTAAGTGCCATTTTGCTTCAAAAGGGCCAGAGTAGGATCCAGCGCACCTCCTCTCCCCTGAGTCAGCGTGGGCTGAGAATTCCCTAAATTCTATACTTAACCCAGGAAGCAAACACTACCGACACTTTAAGACCAGGAACTCTTTGGTTTTGGTTGGGTTGGTGTTATTTGCTGGTTGAACATTTTGCAGTGTGTGAGTGGGGTTTTGTTTTTTCTTTTTTTTAGGCTTTACCCATTTTGAGAATCTAAAGGAATTCCACTGCTTATTTATAGAGCTGCTGACAAAAACTCCCAAAGACTAAACTGTCTCCCCCTAAACAACCGCACAACCAGGGCAGGGCACACACATCCCAGGGCAGAGGCACTGCTCTCCGAAGGCCAGCGGAGGCCACGGGTGGGAAGCAGGTGATATGAGACCGTTAAGAATATACCGTCAAGTCTTTGAACACGACTTGAGGTGAACTCTAACCATAATGAAATTCGGTCATCAAGTCTCTTCTGAGAAAACAGAACCCAGGAAATGTCACCATACAGCTGCACACGCTATTGGCCTCGGCGCCACTGTCACAGACACAGGGTCTGCTGTGTCTTCTCTCTGCAGAGAGCTTAGAGCACAAGATGCACGGCGAACTGATCTTCGTGGCCTTGAGGGGCTGGGCAGGAAGTGGTGTCACCAGCAGTCTATCCTGGCGCCAGTTACAGGAAAGACGAGGACGGCGGCCAATCCACGCCGGGGAAGGCCCTGACACCGCTGCTCCCGCTTCGGAGAAACAGAAACAGCAGGAGACACAACAGCATCTCCTTGTTTCATTTCCTAAAGTGCTAAACAAATGAACCCACTTTCTTTCCTACGTTTCCTACCTAGCCGACTTGGAAACGAACAATTCTCTACGTGTGTGTGCGTAAACATTGATGTTTATAATTGGCCAGATGAATCAATGTGACCGCTGCACTCTGCCAGAGAACAACCATTGTGCCCGCCGGCACGTGCAAGAGGCAGCACAGGCAGCTCGCCAGCCTCGGTGAAAATGCTTTCTTTGCTGTTGATGGTTTTGAAGCACAGGTCTGGGGACAGACTCAAAGTCCAAGAAAGATTGGACTAGCATTGAAAATGCTTTTTAATCCTGAGATTCTATCATTTTTTAAAAAAGATTCATTTATGGGCCTGCCCTGGTGGCGCAGTGGGTTAAGCAATGCACTGTGAAGCAGGCCGCAGCCACTGCAACACAAGTTCGATCCCTGCCCCTGGCCAGGGAGGAGACCCACATGGCGTAGCGGACCTCTCCTGCCTCGCCCGCTGCTCCCCTCAGCAGTGTGTTTCTGTCAGTCTGCCTGTTCTGCCCTCTGCTCTGTCTGGTGGATTCTCTCACCACCCCCACGCCTCTGGTCTGTACCCCAGTGCTTGTATGCATAAATAAAATAAATCTTTAAAAAAAAAAAAAAGATTCATTTATTTATGGGCCTCCCTGGTGGCGCAGCGGGTTAAGCAACGCACTATGAAAGTAAACCGCAGCCACTGCAGCACAAGTTCGATCCCTGCCTCCGGCCAGGGAGGGGACCCACAGGACACAGCAGACCTCTCCTGCCTCGCCCGCTGCTCCCCTCAGCAGTGTGATTCAGTCCATCTGCCTGTTCTGCTCCCCGCTCTGTCTCTGGTGAATCCTCTCACCGCCCTGGACTCTGGCCTGTACCCCAGCCCTTGTATGCATAAATAAATAAATCTTAAAAAAAAGAATAAATAAATCATACAAGAATAAATAAATATGCATACAAGAGAGCTGGGGTACAGGCCAGAGTCCAGGGCGGTGAGAGGATTCACCAGAGACAGAGCGGGGAGCAGAACAGGCAGATGGACTGAATCACACTGCTGAGGGGAGCAGCGGGCGAGGCAGGAGAGGTCTGCTGTGTCCTGTGGGTCCCTCCCTGGCCGGGGATCAAACGTGCGCTGCTGTGCCGCGGATGCTTCACAGAGCAGCGCTCAACTGCTGGGCCACAAGGGAGGCCCAACACTATCATTTTTATTTATTTATTTTTAAAGATTTATTTATTTATGCATATAAGTACTGGGAGTACTGGGGTACAGGCCAGAGTTGTGGGGGGTGAGAGGATTCACCACAGACAGCGCAGGGATCAGAACAGGCAGATTAACAGAAGTACACTGCTGAGGGGAGCAGCGGGCACAGCAGGAGAGGTCTGCTGCGCCATGTGGGCCCCCCCACCCCGGCCAGCAGCAGGGATCGAACTCGTGCTGCAGCGGCTGCCATTTGCTTCATAGTGCGTTGCCCAACCCACTGCGCCACCAGGGAGGCCCAACACTATCATTTTTATACCACTATCAAATTTCGTCCCCCCAAGTGTTAACTTAAACTGAACGAGGTACAGGAGAAAGGCAGAGAAGCGGTGCGCGCGTCAGTGTCCAGTAACTCGGCTCACGGCTGTGGTGAGGCAGCACGCACAGCACACACAGCCCGCCGCACTGACACGGGAGTGACGAGGAGACGACAGAGAAGCCGTCCTCTCACAGGCAAGCGCGGGGCAGCTTCCCCGACGACCACGTCTTATTAGAAGACATGGACATAAACGCATTTCTGAGAAGTACAAGCAGGTGCGAAACATGATGGCAACACGAGTTGGCTCTGTGCCGCCGCCAAGGCTGAGAGCAGCTCAGTCAAGGGCTCTGGGTTTATGAAATGATGTCGACAGAAAACAACTTAATCCAGGAAATCGGTTATTTCTGGGTGTTTTTGAAGTTGCCTGAAAATCAGCTCAAGAAACAGCCTAGTGCCTGCTTTCTACTGTTTAATTCCCCCTAAAGAAGCTCCCCAAGGAACCGGCTTGAAGACCCCAGGAAAACAAAAGCCACGGCTGACTTTCACTAAAATCTGAGCTTACTCCTAAGAAGTTCCAGTTTTCTTTTCATAGACAACAGGACACTTAAAAGGCAAAATGACAGAAAAGGAGATTAGAAAGTCAACTTTTACATTCCCCAAACAGGGTCCTATCTCCTCAAGGACTGGCGAGATCCGTTCTTTTGTAGCTTAAGTTGAGAACATCTCAAAGTATTTTACAATGCTATTCAGTGAACTTCAAAACAGTCTCATAAATGAGTTTCACTTTGTCATAGGAGCAGTGGGTTATAGGAGACTAGAAAACGCCCAACATCTCCAAAAAGAGAAATCCTACTGTATCCTACCAATTCCTCAATGTTATCATCTAAGAAATCCATGCACCTCGCAATTAACGGTGTAGGAGTTAACCGGCAGCCATTTTTTCTTCGTGATGCAGTTACACTCAGCGGCACCCAGCGAGTGCTGCGGCCAATTCCAATCCCCTTCTCGAACCTAAGTTGCTTACTTAGGTTCCTGTCGTAGCGTAGCGTAGGGACACTGCAGGTTGCAAAGGGTGTGTTAAAGTTTGTGCATTATATTCACCAAACAGCAAGGTCTGGGAGCATCAAATAAGGAGACTCAAAACTATTGGCTGGTGTTCACTGATCTTTAACCCACATAAAGGACTCTGTCTTAGTTCACTGTGACTTCCCTGCAACCTGGTTACACATTAAACATCAAAGGTTATGAAATAGTCAAAACAACTCTGAAACCCACCACACCAACCATTTAAAGGCAAAACAAAACAAACCCCTTTTTTGGTTGGTGCCATTTTGTGGAATAAAATCTTACTCGTTTTTTAAAGAAACAGTCTTCTATGAGTTACCCTACCTCTATAGTCTTTTCAGAACCAGTCTTCTAGGAGTTACTCTACCTGTCCCAATATTCTCACAGGCAAGAGTTAAAACTTAAAAAAAAAAAAGTACTAGTCAGCTAGTAAGTACTCTGATTTGGGTTACCAAAACCCAATTATGTGTTTATAGGTAAAACCATGAAAAGGTTCTGAGGACGTAAAGGTGGAAGTAAACGACTTCATCTGGGCAACAGCCAGGTCAGATGAAAACAACTAGACACCAAATGCACCAGAGGCAGCTGTGTAACAGCAGGACAACTGGAAGATAAAGGCAGAGCCTGGGGCATCCTTCATTTTTCTTGGCTGCTGAATAGCTCCTGTTCATATCATTTAATCTTTATTGGAGAAAATACCAGAGTTCTTTTAAAATGTAGAACCATAAAAGAGGAAATGCCTGGGGATAAACGAGAAACAAAACACTATAGGCTAAAGATATCTTGTACTAAGATCACATGTCTGCATCATGTTTGTTCAGACACTCGTATAGCAAATCAAAAAGTACAAAATAAAAATAGGTAGTGTGTAAAAAGGGAGATCCTTTTTCCAGTACTCCATCCGAGGCATGCGTTTTGAGTTCTCAGAGGCACAAGAGAGCCATTTACACACTGCCACCAGCTTCAACAATGCCGGATTCTTAGAATACTTTCTATTCATTCTAAGGGTGCACGAGTGTTCTTCCATTGTCTTAAACGCCAGATGCACAAACTATAATATGAAAACATCACCTGTGATGGCCACAGATACATAAATGTTTGATCCTGTAACTGAAAAAAAAAAAAAAATCCTTCCAAATTCGGCATCTAAAATTAGCAGGTCTTCTTTCTTACAAGGAACGAATTTATTCTGCGTTTAAATCATTCAAGATTTAGGCGCCTGGGCTGCAAGAACTTGCACGATTATTAGGAATAAAAACTGCAGCCTCTCCCTTCACGACCGGCATTCCACAAACGGCATTCCTTTCAAAGGCTTACCGTCAAAAGGAAAACACAATTTCTCACACACGGTAACTCCAAAGTCGGGGGAGAAAACATTCCCGTTTGAGTCTTCAGACGCCTACGGTGGGGGCTTAGACCCGGGTTTTACGCTAAGGCATACTTACTTTTTAAACCACATGATTTCTTCAGGGTCTGCGATGCCAAATTCCCTCATCTTCTTCACCATGATGGCACTTTTCCGAACAGCCAACTCATAACGCTGGCTGCGAGTGAGGAAGTTCATGTCCTCATGCTGGAAGTCGGGGTCGTTCAGAACCATGTTCTCTAGAAGGGGGTTCAAGGACAGCGAGAGAAAAATTCAGGGCTCTGTGACACCTCCCTGAATAGCAGCTCGTTCAGTCTTGGGCACAGGTCCCTTCTCGGGAAGGGCGACTCCTCAGCTCCCCCCGATCCCCAGCTCCAGGCCGCCCCTGGGAAGTCGGGATCCTGATGACCCCCAGAGCTGGACTAGAGCTGCGCTCTACGGCCCTCGGTGCCCCCCGACCCTCCTCGAAGGCGTCTGGAGCCTGGCTCCGGGGAGGTGGGAGGCCGGGCCCGCCGCCCTCACCGATCTCTCGGCGGCGCCGGGTATTCTCGGGGCTGCCGTCCAGGACGTGCGTGAGCAGCTGCGGGTCGAAGCTGGCGGCAGCCCGCTCCCTGCGCAGGTCCGGGTTCATCGTGGCGGCGGAGCGGCGGCGGTGACAGCGACGACGGGAGTCCGCGGCTCCAGCGCGGGCCCGGCCCTAAGAGCAGCCCCCGGCCGCCGCGAGTCCCCGCCCCGCGCTGGGCCCGCCCCTTCTCCTTCGCCGCGGCCGGCGGCGCGTGACCCCGGAACCAGGCGGAGGCGGCGCCCGCGGAAGGCCGGCCCCAGCTCTCGGCCTGCGAAGCCGGGGAGCGGACCCGGGAGCCGAGACCCCGGAAGGAGGTGAAGGGGCGGCTCGCGGGAGCTGGGGGACGCACGGCCGTCGTGGGGACCCGCCCTCCCTCGTCACGTGGTCACGCGGGGCGGAAAGAGGGACGCCTTGGCCTGCGCCGCGCTCGGGCGGTGGGGCGGGAGGGGCGTGGAGTGCGTGTACGGGGCGGAACCGTGCGCCGGAAGAGGACTGCGCCTGCGCCTTGGGGCTCTAGCGCCCCGCCTCTTCCGGGTGCGCGCTCTAAGGCCTCCCCGGAAATGAGAGGGAGGAGGAAACTCTAGGGCCTGAGAGGGTGCCCCTGCGGTCCTTGCACACCTACGGGCGTTAGTAGGACTTCCCCACACCCTCCCAGGTTGGAGGGGAAAGGGACTGGGATAAAAGTCATAAGGGTAGAGTCGCCAGTTATCTCTTGTTGAGATGACGGTATCTTTGCTGCCGGAGGCATGGGCTGTGTGAGTGTGGATTTGCGGGCGCTCCCCTTAGGTTATGGGGTAGGCGGGGAGCTAAGGTATGAGGCGGAGCTGGCAGTTTGCCTCCAGGTCTTGGAATCTGGACTTTGTCATTTTTGCAGTTGTCAAAGTCGTTTTTGCAATTGTCAAATGCACACGTTCAAAAAGCCTATTGGGGAAAGGAGGAGAGTAAAGAGTCGCAGCGACCCACTCACTGGACTATGGTGGAAGGTTATGGGTGTTTGGGTGCGGGCGTAGTTTTGTGTCTTACCTCTGAAGAGGTATGAATATACCCCTAGATCATATACAAGGATATATTGGTCATATACAATGTTTATGATCATTGTATATTACAGTGTAAACTACTGTTACCCCAGTGAAAGTATTACAATTAAAAAATTAGAAGGATTTGCAAATTAACAAGCAAAAGAGCCCCATCGACAGAGGCGCAGCCACTTTTAAGCAGCTAAAAAAAACCCCGGGTAAAATACCTATGTGCTATTTCTTGGTTGGTTTAATTATTTATTTTTAAAAGATTTATTTATTTATGCATGCAAGCACTGGGGTACAGGCCAGAGGTGTGGGGAGGTGAGAGAATCCACCAGACAGAGCGGGATGCAGAACAGGCAGATGGACAGAAACACACTGCTGAAGGGAGCAGCGGCGAGGCAGGAGAGGTCTGCTATGCCATGTGGGTTCCCTCCCTGGCGGGAGGCAGGGATCAAACTTGTGCTGCAGTGGCTGTGGTTTGCTTTGCTTCATAGTGCGTTGCTTAATCCACTGCGCCACCAGGGCGGGCCCTGGTTGGTTTAATTTAATTCCCATCAATCCACCACATAGTAGTGAAGTAATTGCTCTCCCTTCTTTATCTCTATTTACAAAGTTTATGTTTTTAGATTTATTTATGCGTACAAGAACTGGGGTACAGGCCAGAGGTGTGGGGGCTGAGAGGATTTACCAGAGTCAGTGGGGAACAGAACAGGCAGATTGATGAAATACTGCTGAGTGGAGCAGTGGACAAGGCAGAAGTTTGAGATGCCCTGTGGGTCCCCTCCTTGGCCAGGGATCGAACTCATGCTGCAGTGGCTGCAGATGCTTTATAGTGCGGTGCTTAACCCTTTCCACCACCAGGGAGGCCCCTATTTACAACATTTAATTACCTGCTTTTTTAACCTGTGGGCCTGATGGTGTTCCCTAATGCATCAATTCTTAGTAACAATATTGGGACTTAGATCAGGTCTATGAGGCATTGACTTCCTGTGCAAAATTTATGGGAGGCCCAAAAACCTTAGAATATTGTAATGTGATTCTAAATAATGCAAAATAATGCACAATAGGTAGATTACCATCATTGCTGGTCTCAGCTCCAGTATACCTATTACTGATGGCTGCACTCAGTGACCCCAGCCATTAAAACATTATTTCGGGCCTCCCTGGTGGTACAGTGGGTTAAGCAACGCACTATGAAGCAAACCGCAGCCACTGCAGCACGAGTTCGATCCCTGCTGCCGGCCACGGAGGGGACCCACATGGTGCAGCAGACCTCTCCTCCCTCTCTGCTCTCTCAGTTGATCCCTCCGCTGCTCTCCTCAGTTGATCTGCCTGTTGTGCTCCCCACTCTGGTGAATCCTCTCACCACCCCCTGGACCTCTGGCCTGTACCCCAGCTCTTGTGTGCATAAATCATCTTTTAAAAAACCCACATTATTTCTTGTCCTATGCTTGGATTTCATTCCTCTTGTCAAAAGCTAGCTCTCAAAGTAGTGTTCAGGGGCCTCCCTGGTGGCACAGTGGGTTAAACAATGCACTATGAAGCAAACCGCAGCCACTGCAGTATGAGTTCAATCCCTGCCCCTGGCCGGGGAGGGGACCCACATGGCTCAGCAGACCTCTCCTGCCTCCCGCTGCTCCCCTCAGCAGTGTGTTTCAGTCAGTCTGCCTGTTCTGCTCCCCACTCTGTCTCTGGTGGATCCTCACCCCCCACACCTCGGCCTGTACCCCAGCTCTTGTGTGTATAAATAAATAAATCTTTAAAAAAAAAAACATTGTTCAGAGAAAGCTGAGTTGAGTGCTTATGCAGGTAAGAGAGGAAACTACTTGGGAAGCTTTCACAGTGTCTCAGAGGGGGAAGGTAAGGCCTTAATTTGTTGAGAATTGGAAGTTTAGTTTAAGGGGGTGTAGGGTAAAGAATGATCAGGTATTTCCACCCTCCCATTACTGTGATGGTGGACACCTGCGGTGCTGCGAGCATTCCAGGGTGCGCATGCGCAAGTGGGCGCACCTGCGTTGGACACGGGCTTAAATGGGCGGCGTCATGAGGACGCCAGAACTGCGAGGACCAACAGACAGGACGAAGGAGCAGCAGCAGCAGCAGAGAGAGAAGCAGCCGAGAGGGTGAGATGCGCCGGGGGCTGGGAGGCCTGCCAGCCTCCCGGCCCCCTGGCCCCCCAGCCCCCCTGCCTGCCATGTACCTGGCCACCTCTACTAAATAAAGCATGAAAA